>PVJH01011544.1:0-68369 GCA_004026705.1 Nesogale talazaci | reverse complement strand
GGGGGGGAGGAGGGTAGCGTCTCATCTCCATGAGGGAAATATCTTGAGATGTCCCAGAAGTTTCAGAAGAAAACCATGCCCATATGGAGCCTTCATTGGCTACTCAATGGTTATCTCCAGATTAACAGGCTAGACTCCACCCCTACATCTCAATCATGAAATCAACATAAGCACATGACCGCCACCATATTCTTGTTGGTGTTCATTCTCCCTCTGCCTTTCTTGAGGCAAGAGAGTGGAATACCCAAAAGACAAAGAAATGGTAAGTGTTTGGGCTGCTAATCGCAAGGTTGGCAGGTCGAATCCAGCAGCTCTCCTCGAGAGAAAGTGCAAATGATCTGCTCCCATCAGGAATCTCTGCCTCAGAGACCCAAAAGAGGGACACTGTGTGTGGGGGGGGGGCGGGGGGGGGCGGGAATGGACGTGATGGCAGTGGATGTTGTGGGGCTGGAAACTCAGTGGGTCCCACAGTGGCTGGTGCTCTGGAAACCTGTCAAGGTGGATGTTGTGAGTGGTGCCCCACTATCTTAGAGTGGGACTGAGTGTGAGGTGATTTTTAGCTTGGTGCCCAGAACTTGCCCATTTGGGTTTACTCCGCTATATTTACCAGGGTTCCCAGATTTTTGTGACAAAAGAGCTTACATGACAAAAGATCACTGCTATTGTCAACTGGTTGTGTTATTAGCACATTGGAGCAATTGAAAAGCATACAAACTTGGCTACTGGAATTTTCCTGTTGTTTCCCATAAAGCTCGGTGTTTCTGTCTCTGAAGCCTGTCTAAGAGTTAAAAATTGGCTTGCTCGAGAGGTGGCAGTACTGTGATACAGATAAGGCTATCACTCCCCCACGTATTTCTCTGAGCCATGGGAACAGGAAGATAAAGGAATGCAGAGCGTTTGTCCCAATGCATCCTAGGTGGGAAATTGAACCCAGAAACTAAGCTTATTAACATCGGTGAAACTGAAAGGCAATTATGTAGTCAACCAAAATGCCACTTAGACCTTTGTGAAATTTCAGATATGCTGATTTGCTGCTGGGGTTTTTGGTAGCACTAAGCAAGGGCTTGATAGGGAATCCGTCCTATGTATCCATTACAGTGTGACAAGGCAGGCCAACACACAGAGGCATCTGGCAGCAGCACCTTTTTGCTCACAAGTCCGTCATACAGGTGGGATTTGGCAAGAATAGTTTGTCTCTGCTTCACTCATTGTTATGAAGGGCAGTGTGAAGTGAAGGGCTGAAACCATCTGCAAACTTGATCACTCACATGTGCATTGGTCTATGCTGGCTATTGGCTAGCATGTTAGTCCAGGTAGACTAGAGACACAAGTCCAGGGAGATTCATATGTGAATAAGAAAGAAGGTTATATACAAGAATTTAATATTGAGGAGACAGCCGAGCCCAGTCCGGTATTAGCCCCTATGTCCATATCAATCTATAAAGTCCTCTTCAGATTCATGAAACACATGTAATGGTGCCAAATTCAGGAAGATCACAGGCCCATGGGTGCAAAAATCAGTGGAGGTAGAAGCATCTCCGCACTGGCAGGGGTCTTCATGTGGCTCCCCCACTTCCCAGAGTTGAATCCGGGTAGGTCCATGTGGCTTCTCCTCAGGGATGTCTCACAGGAAGTCAGCCTTGTCAGTAGAGTCTCCAAGGGAGTGAGCAGAGATAGTGAAGTATCTTGCACCTCCAAGGAGGAAAAGACAAGAATATGTAGAATCCTCTGGGGAAGGCTACACCCACACAAAGGCCCATTGGCTATAACCTGATTGACAGACTAGATTTCACCCCTTCATTCTTAATCCTCTCAAGTCCCAAATTGACACCAGATTATGTAACTACCACAGTTAGAATGTTAGTTAGAGCAGAAACACCTATACACAGTTGAGGCTTCTTCACCACATAGCAGTGAGATTCCAGGGACGAGTGTCCTGAGAGACAGAGGACAACGGTATTGTTGATTTGGACCTGCTTTCCGACTTCTTGTGGCTCACATCCACTGCAGTCTGTTCACTGAGGCAGCCACAAAGGTCCACGCACATTCAAGTGAGGGTTCCACCTCTGGGTGTGTCAGTGGTGAGGTTTGGCCAGCATGTTGGACTTGAGATATTCCTGTAGTCAATTTTAGAAAGTTTAACTGGTTTCTGAGTCCATTGTGTTGAAAGGCCCCCGTAGAGAGCCCTGTAGAAGCAACACCATCTGTGGATGGTACTTAGACATCCTGAAGCATCTTCTACCAGGTATCCCACTCTTCAGTGCCAACCTTCCATTAGTTCCAAGGGTCACCTTCTCAGATAGGCCTTAGGACCTCCTTTTCTCCTTTCACTTTTGCTACCCTACCATCCCCTCAACCAGATGGACTCACTCAGTGGCTGCAGCAACAGGATCAGGCATAGGAAGCATTGAAGGATGGTGAGGTCCTTGCACTACTTTGTCCTTCTGCTGTGCAGTCTTGCACAGGTGTGACCATAGATCAAAGTCGACTAAATGGCAACCAACAATAATATCCTACCATCTTCTAAGACTCACCCTCATCGCTTCCCATGACTTGCCTGCCAACTGTTACTCACAATTTTCTCTCCTTCCTCTGAAACTGAATTCTCAACATCATGTGCAAAGCCCTGTTTAGGACTTCCTGCTTTTTACCATGATATGAATGGATTTCTTTGGGTACATTTGCTTCTAATCCAGTGGTTCTCAACCTTCCTAATGCCACAACCCTTTTACATAGTTCCTCATGTTCTGGTGACCGCCCCCTTCCCCCCCCCCCCCCGTTTGTGTCTACATGTGTGACATCATTGTAAAGTTGGTCTCCATGAGTAACACGCCAACATGGAAGACAACTTTAGTGTCATGACCTATTATGACAATGTGGCATCTCATTTGAGGGTTGGGCTAACTTCAAAGACGGCAAGGAAACGTTAGATGTGTCTTCTCATCTTTCTGATCTCCCTGCAATTGGGGCTTCAGATCTCTGGGGCTGGGAAGAACTGGGTCGTTTCATAATGTCTTTGAGTGAACCAAGCATGCACCGAGGCTTTCAGCTCTGGGCGTGGTGAGAAGAAAGAAGCTGGGAAGGGTCAGAAGTCATGGCATTTGGTTGGACACTCTTCACTTTCTCCCTTGTGTGCCAGAAGAGCACATAGTGGGTGGCTACAAGGAATGGATCTTTCAAGTGGCTCAAAAAAAATAGGAGTGGGTGGGAATAAAGTCAATATCAGGTCAAGTTGATTCTAATTAGCATGAAGGACATGAGTGTGGGTGCGCTTTGGCATTTACTGGTTTGGAAGGAGTTTAAACGTTCTTCTGACAAAACCTTCCAGTTCTCCCTAATGTAATGGCTATGATTTCTTCACAGTCTCCTCTGACTTTCTGAGGAACTGACTTCTCTGTTGATTGAAGGCCAGGCATCTTTCTGGATTTAAAGAGCCATTTGAGAAACAAATTGTTTGTGTTCCTCCTCTCCGCACTCAACAACCCTGCTCCCATTTGGCTTCTGCAACATCTTTGGCTGACTGTATAGACAGACCTTCACACCCTACCCCAAGAACTTAGAGAATGTGCCTTGATTAGCAAAGAGAAGCAAACCAGGAGATGAGCTGAGCAGCTGTGGAGCTAGGAATCAAAAGAACCAAGTAGCTGAAATGAAACCTACTCATGGCCGCTGTATTGTAGAGGAATGGAACGACCAACTACTCCAAAGAACAAATAACTCACAAGTCAGTTCTTTGGGTTTAGTTTATGATGCACTGTTAGCATGTCAAGTTTTCCTTTCCAAATTGTGTTTGATTTGCTTATCGACACAGTCTCTTTGTTCTTCCTGCAGCTCACACCTTACTTTTTGTGTCTCATCTACTGTAGGGCCCCTGTGATCTGCAGAGTCGTTCATCATCCAAAGAAAAAGATGGCAGAATTCCTCCGTCAAACAAAATTGAATCTAAATGGGCTGTTCCTTTGCATCCTGTGTTGGACACATGTATTCCCAGGGCTGAGGAGGTTGGGGGGGACACTCTCAGTGCTGTTGCTATGACATCATGCAGTGTTTCCATAACACAGCCTCCCCACATTCCGGACAAGCCAACTTGGACAGTTTGCCCTGTATGCTAGTCAGACTGGCAAGTGATCAAGGGTCTTTTGGACTTGATAAGTCTCATTTTTGTGTGTGTGAAATCCTAGCTCCAGCAAAAATCAGGCAAATAGTACATAAGCAAAGGCCTGAGGTCTAAAGAAAGGGAATTGCTCAGAAGGTATGGAATCCACTCTACTTCATTCCCTTTTCATAAGGCTTTTGTGGGTGTGTAAGTGCTCTAAGAGTTTGAGTTGCAGAAATTCTCAAGTTCATGAGATATCGGTATCTGTCAAGAATGGAAGAAGAGTGAGCAAAAAGGTAAGGAGGAGGTAGTGAGCACAGGCTACTGACATGGACACGGACCTTGGCTAACTTTTGTGGTTTAAAGATTGGGGAATGATTTGAAAACTTCCTTGTTTTTCCCTCTACCACTTGTCTTTTTATAGTGTGTGGTCTTGCATGTTGCTTTAATTCTGGAAGTGATGCCCTCGGTATTTCAAAAACTAGGAGGGTGACTGTGGCAGTTACATAATCTCCTGTCAATTTGAGAAGGGGTGGAGTCTAGCCTGTCAATCAGATTGCAACTTGATGACCTCATATGGAGGTAATAAGGAAATAAATCCCATTGGAGGCAGGATGCACATTCACTCCTTGTGATATGTCCCTGCTGACAAGCCACATGGAGTTATGCTGATGGGGACAGAGCCCTGGAGCTGGAGGAACCCTCCTGGAAATCCATGTCAGTGCTGAGAGACTTACACCACCATTGGATCCAGAAGACTTTCCACCTACTGGCCTGTGATCATCCTGCATTCAGCATCATTGCATGTGTGTCATGAGTTTGAAGAGGAATTTATAGATTGATATTGGACATATGGATTAATACTATACTTATGGACTTAATCTGGACTGAGTTGGATTGTTTCCTTAATGTATAATCACTATTTATATAAAGCTTTTTTTTGGAGGATGACAAAGTGTACTGTTCTGTTGTACAAAAGTTACTATAAGTTGGAAACAACCATATCGTTCAACTCTTTATGTCTAAAAGGTTCTGCCCTTTCAGTTATAGGACATTTCATCAAATGAATACTTCTTGGATAAATATAGCACTTCTGGTAACATCAAATACGCCCACATAAATTTTAGTTTTCCCATACCTGAGAAATTCCATGGAGTTGATTTTCTCAAGGAATATGATATATCAAATCAAACCAGCATATAGTGACTAAGACATCTACAATTAACATTTCTCTAATTGGGGTTATTTGGTGATATTTTGAGGAATATTGTGAATGTGATGAATATGCTCCATTTCCTGATGCCTAATGTTTATTTGATATTAAGGACTTATGTACTTTTCAAAATTTAAAAAATGGAAGCCTTTCTCAACCCCAAACCTTACAGATCCCCAATATATATTTAAAAGCTCCAAGGAAACTATGTCGGTATAGCAACTGGCTGATGGGAGTTCTCCATATATATCCTGGGAGTAACGGTCTTCTTCCTCTGCTACAGTGTTTTCCCAGGGCAAACAGAGGAGCAAGCTCCTCTTGTTCCTTGGCATATCAAGCCTCACTACCTCTCAATCTCTGATTCAAAGACTGGGCACCCTTCCCAGGGCAACAAGTCTATAAGGAAGCCCAAGTCATCAAGGTTGTGCCAATTGGGCTCATTCTCTTTCAGGTAAACTGTTGGTATTTGATGTGCTAGAGTTCAACTCTTTATGTCTAAAAGGTTCTGCCCTTTCAGTTATAGGACATTTCATCAAATGAATACTTCTTGGATAAATATAGCACTTCTGGTGTCTTCTTAAGTCACCGTAAATGGTCTTCCCAAGCTTGTGAAATTACTGAATGTTCCAAAATGTCGTCTTCCCCTAATGAGGTTTCTGAATACTTTGGTTGAAGAAGCCACTTAGACCAGTACTGGGAACAGAGTTCTGTGTCTATGATGTGTGGATGGGCAGGGAACCTATCTTTGTAGGACACCACAATTAAGCCACACTGAACCTGAAAGCTATAACTGGCATCATGGTTTACAGCACCAATTAGGCCACAACTTGCAATGGATTGTCAAATGTGTTTTGGATAAAAGGCTTTGGTTTCTCTGATGTCTTCCAGTCAATTACGCACAGCTTTCCTTGATACTCGGCCACGCAGTCTAGCAGACTTTTGTTGGACTTCATGTTGAACCATGCTTTCAAGAACTCACACTCCACTGACATCTTTCAGAACATGCTGGATACTTTCAATGTAGCCAGATGCCAGATTTCCACCTTTCTCGTTTGAAGTCCCCTGGGATAAAAGTATTCACTGTCCAGCATTTGCATGCATCTGAGTCATTGAAAATACCATGACTAGAGTCAGGCAAAGGATCTCTTTGCTTTTGAAAGCACTGTAAGAGGTCGTGAGCAACAGATTTGCCCAACACTACATGTGGTTTAACTTCTTCACTACTGCCTCCCTGGGAGTTGGTTGAAGATCTAAAGAAAAGATTAAGTAACTGACAAAGTCAGTCTTTTCTCCATTTATTATGATGTTGTTTATTGGTTCAATTGTGAGGACTTCTGTGTTCGTTACATTGAGATCCAATTCATAGTCAGGGCTGTAATGCTAATACATTGAATAATTATATGATTGCTTTTCTTATCTTCCTTCTCATGAGTAAGTGCTTTCTCTTGTCCATGTTTTTGCCTCCTATCTCATATATTATAATTATATAATAGATATGTGCTAACCCTCTGTGAAGTAGCATAAATCATACACCTTAGTGTTTGCAATAGTAGATATATGCAAAGATGTCACCATCCATAGTCAATGAAGCC
Organism: Nesogale talazaci; assembly: GCA_004026705.1. Taxonomy (NCBI): domain Eukaryota; kingdom Metazoa; phylum Chordata; class Mammalia; order Afrosoricida; family Tenrecidae; genus Nesogale; species Nesogale talazaci. The sequence goes on along the minus strand of PVJH01011544.1, from coordinate 61,468 downwards.
ATTTTGAAATCCATTAACCCACCAGGAATGTCTTTGGTGAAAATGAAGATGCTTCCCCCACGTCTACTCCCACACTGCTAATATAATTCATGGGACACTAACTTTGTAGCTCTCTAACCACTATTTACTTTTAAATGTTAGTAGATTTGGTTTCTTAGTCATTTGATTCTAAACACATATTAGTTCAGATGAGATCCTTTCTATAAAAGGCCTTAGCCAATGAGCGTACCTTCCTGTCTCTCCTAATAAGAACCTGAAAGCTCATTTGCCTGTGCAATCACAAGGTGCTCAAACAATCAGGTATCAGACATCAAAGAACAAAAATCAAAATCAATGGACCAATTGACTCCTAATATCGCTGAAGACAAATGGATACAGAGGCAAGCAGTGTAGAAGAAACGATGGTGCCCAGCTACCAAATGATTGAATGCCTGGAGTCTCAAAGACTTGAAGATAATCGAGTTGCCATTCAGTGCAGAAACAGCAAAACCAACATGGAAGAAGCATACCAGCATGTGTGATCAAGAGGGGCCGAAAGGAGCAGGTATCGAGCATCAAAGAACAAGAATCACATCATTGTGAATGAGGGGGAGAGCAGGGTGGGGACCTAAGGCCCACTAGTAGGTAATTGGTACCCCTTTACAGGAGAGCCACAGGGAGAAGACAGACCAGTCAAGGGGCAGCCGGGCAGTGATGATGCATACAAGTTTCCTCTAGTTCCTGAAGCCTTCCTCCCCCTTTCCACCCCCCCCCCCAAATATCATGGTCCTAACTCTACCTTACAAATCCAGATGAACTGGAGAAGGTACACTGGTGGAAAGGGCAACTGGACACATGAGGAAACAAGGATGGATGAGCCCCTTTGGGCCACTGGTTAGATTGGAGCTGCTGAAAAGGTGGAGAGAGGGTGGGGTAGAGAGACAGAACCAACTGCAAGGATATACACATAAGCTCCTATTTGAAGGATGGGCATCAGGGGAGTGGGTTGGGGGAGAGGTCAGGCAGTGTAAGATATGACAGAACAATAACAATGTATAAAGTATTGAGAGTTGGTGGGAAGGAAGAGCAGGGGAAGAAGGGAAAGGATAGAAAAGCCAATACTAGGGGCTCAAGGGAAAAGGTGGATGATTAGAGAACGATAATAGCAGCAGACATGTGAAGGTGCCTGGCACAGTATGTATTGTGAAAAATGATGTACGAGCCCCCAATAAAATGATTTAATTAAAAAAAATTTTAATTAAAATAAGAACCTGAAACCAGTTGCCATCCAGTTGGCTCCAGTGCATGGCAACCTGTATTAGTCCAGGTTGACTGGAGAAACAAATCCAAAGACACTCACATATATGTAAGACAGAACTTTCAACCAAGAAGAAACCAGACATCAAGGAAACATCACAGCCCAGTCCAGATCAAGTCCATAGGTTCATTATTAGTCTATGACGTCCTCTTCAGACTCAACACAGTGCATGCAACGATGTTGAATGCAGGAAGAGCACAGGCTGGTGGGTAGAAAGTCCTGTGGGTCCAATGACAGTGGGCGCATCTCCAGGGCTGTGGCTTCCATCAGCGTGGCTCCATGTGGCTTGTCAACAGGAAAGTAAAGCAGAGACAGTGTGTGGTCTTCCTCCCAGGAGAGAAAGAGGACATTCCCAGAGTCCTCGTGGTGGATGTTGTGATCCCTCCTGGTGACCCGACTGGCAGGCTAGACTCCAAACCTTATATCCCATTTATCGAGTTGACAGGAAATTATATGACTATCTCACAACCCCAGAGACAGAGCAGAACTTTACTTCAATGGATTTCAATGGCTGGTTTCTCAGAAGTAGATCACCAAGTCTGTTACCTGAATCACCGCCAAGTGGACTCAGACCTCCATTTGCCATGAGCAGCCAAAAATATCAAGCATGTGCATCATCCAGGGACTTCAATAGAAACTGAGCTTAGCTTCGCTAGCAACGGTATCAGATATTAGAGCCTGGAGGCTTAGTGACCGGCTTTGACTCTGGCCTCTTGCTTAGATGATCAACAGAAAACCTGAGTCCCAGATAGTGGCCCAAATTAACAAACCCAGCTTTGACAATTCAAGCTCACCCAGAGACTCTTCCCAAGAAATTCCTGGTGATGGCTTTCGGAAGTCCTCTGGAAATCTTATGGAGCACAGGTGGACTCCATTGCCAGAAGTGCATGCCAACTCAGTGCCAACTGGTTGCACAGGGATAAGATACTTAGATGTAAAGCATTTAAGATTACCAGAAGAAGATAATCAACAAAAATACACATAGGTCTTGTACACGGATTCACAGCTAGCAGATAACCAGTAAAATATTTGAAGAAATGGGCAAATAAGACTGACTCCCAAGTTAACCCCGCAATTGTGTTTCTTTTTCTTCTTCTTTTTAACTGACTCCTTTGAGAACACACCCAACATGTGTAAAATGCTTACACTCTACCAGGCCTTTGGCAGCTAAGAAAGAAGTTATTTCTTGGAACTGAGTTCCAGCAAATTAAACAACAAAGATCTAGACTAATGCCTTCTGCTCTGAAAGAGGAGCTTGTGGGGACAACAAATGCTTAAGAAATGTCTCTGCCCCAGTCTTTCCTTGGTCTTTTGAATCCAAGTTCGGCTGTGCTGAGATGCAGAGGGAACTAGAATTACAGGCTTACCCTTGACACATTGCAGGTGCTGTCCCAGACCACGGCCAAAATAGACATCGATAGCAAGAAAGCAAGTCATGTGGATTTGGTTTTGTTTGGTTCCTGGAGCAGAAAAAGTTGTGTGCCCATGACCCTGCAGTCTATTAAGTATGAAAACATTTGGAATACCGAGAGGCTGATCAAAATGTGACACAGAGACCGGTATGGATTGAGTACTTGCCACTGGAGAAATGGCACTGACAGACTCTCTTCCTGTGGGGGATTTCCACAGACCACCATCCATTTGTGCAGAAATGTGCAGTGAAGTGAAGCACAATAAAGTCACACATGCACTTGCACAAGGTAACACTGACAGAGATGAGGGTTAGGCATTTCCTATTACCATGAGCTTTCACTGGGAGCTTGCAGGAAATGAAAAATCACCACCAACACCCCATCCCATCTCCCAACAGTCACACACACACACACACACACACACACACACACACACACCACTGGAGAATCTACCTTGTAACAGGTTCTCCAGGTAACTCATATGCAGTCCAGAATGCAAGGCTTAGATTTAGGCTCCAGCAAGCGTCATCAGATGTGGAACAGGAAGTGTGTTCTTGATCCAGTCAGAAGCAGCAAGTAGATCTCCACACTATTGAAGACAGAAAATTCCAGAAGAATATAGAAATACGGGTGTAGTTTTGCCTCCCTCCCCCTAAATCCCATAGCAGAAGATGCTTCGTCCTTTAGTTGGTCAAGTAGTCCCGACTGGGTAGGGTGCCTTGGAAGGAGGCAGGGGCGTGGGGGGGGGGGGGAGGTGTGCAGAGAAAGAGGAGAGAGCAAGTGGTTCAATTATGTTCTTATGGTTTGGGGAAGATCATGGATCCACTATCACATGTTCAAATACTACATAAGAGTATAAAGTAAAAAATGGAACTTATCATTACCTCCTTCCAAGATTGCATTAATGGTGCAGGCAGACCTTGAATCACTGAAGGTTTGGGGCAACTCTTCACCCAGCAAAGTCTATTGGCACCATTCTCCTAACAGTGTCTGCTGACTTTGTGTTGACGTGTCACATTCTGGTCATTCTCCGGAGTGACCCGTCCCTGGGAAAAAAGACATCATGCTTGGAAATATCGATGGGGCAGCCAGAACGAGGAAGACCTTCAACCAGATGGCTTGACAGAGTGGTTGTGACCGTGGGCTCCAACGTAAGGCATGGGACTGGGCAGCATTTCGGTTCTGTCGTCCACAGGGTCTAGGTGAGTCAGAACAGACTCAACCGTACCTACAGCACAAGAGGTGAGGGGTACAAGGCAGAAGAAAGAGCTGTGAATAGCCTCATGCGTTGTAATAGAAAGATTGAGGAAGACGGTGACATCTTAACACAGAAAGTGCTAAATCAGTGATTCTTATCATCCACTGCAACCCTTCTCCTGTCCTGCAGCCCGGCCACCTGTGCCAGGCCCTGGGAATCCTCTCCACTCCGATCTCTGTAATGACGGAGGTACCATGCTGCCTGCCTTTGCATCCCCGAGGGAAGTCAATAAAAATTCTGAGGGATGCTATTAATGATGAAAAAACTGCCTCGCCGGACATAATGGAAGTCAGAAGAAGTGCAAAGCCAAGCCTCACTGGCTTCTGGCTTCTTCATTGTTCATTTTCTTACACTTTCTCAAGCATGGTTGGTGGAATTAGAAAGGGGGGGCAAAGGGAGGGGGGAGAGTGCACACCCAATGCCAGGTCCTATTTTACTGCAGTCAAGAAAATCAGTTTACAATCACAAATGACAATTCAGGACCCCGGAGGCTTCCTGGGGGAGCTGATGGCCACCCACTGGGTCTTAGCACAAGAGCCCCTCTGTGGGATAAACAGGGATGCATTTCATAGCAGCGAAGCGTCAGGAAATATGCTTTTAATTATCACTTAAGATGTAACCTGTCAGAGGTATTCGTATCACTTGTGTTTAATGAGAATTGATTTTCAGATTGCATTACCCAGAAAGCTGAGGATAATGGAAACCCCTGGTTCCTTCCTGAGACCTTTAGCTACCACGCGTCCCCCAGCCAGGCTCACCACATTAGCCGCGGGCGGACATCTGATCTGCCCACATGCGCCCTCGGGCAGCGGCCTGCTTAGCCTTGAAGTGATTGCTGATGAATGAGACGCCAATGAGCTGAGGCAGCGCACTCGCCTCACTGCAAAGTGAGAGAGCCCCAGAGAATGCTCATTAGCGCTTGGATTCTTACAAATGTGAGCCACAGACCGCCTCATCCGGGCAAGGAGAAGCAAAACAACCAGACCAGTGGAACTGGAGCCAACTTCAGTCATGGGCACCATGTGTGCATCAGGGCAGGACGATGCCCCAGAGGAGTTTTCCAAGGCTGGGTTTGAGGACATCGATCCTCAGACCTTTCTTCTGAGACACCTCTGAGCAGACTGGATCCCCCAGGCTTCACGCCTGTACTTGTTAATGGTGTGCCTGGTTTGCAGGGTCTGTGTCGTCGCCTGGCTGGAGGGGGTGGGATGATGTGTTGGCGGGGAAGCTTCTCTGGTCGCTGTCTGTCTCTGCCCCATCCTCCTTTGCTCCCCCCACCCCCAGGAGCCCTGGAAAGCTTTCAGGCTGTGGGTGTGCAGCAGGGACAAAGGTCTGGAGATATGAGTGCCCCGGCACAGAAGGCATTTATAGACACCGTCACGACTCCTCATGATGACTTGTCACCTGTGCAGCAGTTGACATCGTGCTTTCCTTTAGACCGAGCATGGGCCGGTTGGCTGCACACCTGTTTGACAGAGACATGTCCATCCTGTGAGGCAAAGAAAGCCTATTCAGGGGTGGCTGGTGTCACTGTTGCAAGTTCAGGAGCATTTGATTTGTGTTTCGCTGTTGGAGAAGCAAAAACGACAGCGACAACCGAGAGTGTGTTGGCAGATTGTTGCTGACTCACTATGAGCGCTTTGCCATCGGAGTAAGGAGTGCTCCCAAGGAGTTTCCAGGGCTGGTTTTTTGGAAGATGATTGCCAGGCCTTTCTTCCACCATGCCTCTGGGAGGATGCACTCCGCCAACCTTTTGCCAAACGGCCAAGAGAGGGACCCATGTGCACCTCCCAGGGACTGCACCTGGAGATGAATGTCTAAGCCACGCTCCTATCGTTCGAGAGCGTCTCTCTTTCTGAGCCAGACTCCGAATGATGGAAAGAAAAGTGGACAGGTCCCTGTGAAAGTTTACACTAATAATTTCTGGGGCCGTGTCCCTCTCTGGGAAGAACAGATACAGCTCGTGCAGCATGATGTGTAGGCTGCGTTAGTCTATCCTGTGGAAGGAAATTGGGAGATGTTGGCTGTGGGGGTGGAAATGGAAGGAACTGAAGCAAGAGCAAGAAGACCCTGTGGTCCCAGGACAGCGTCTCTCTGCTCTCTGCTTCATTCTCTGGTTCCGTGGTTTTGCCTCCCCTGGTGTGGATTAGCTGCCACCTCCGTCCCTTGTGTCAGGCTCCAGGAGAGACGCTGGAGCCTTGAAAGATCTCTGTCCTCAAGGAACCTGTTCGGTTCCCAGACGCAGAACAGCCAACAGTGCCAGGAGTGTGGAGGCTCAGTTCTGCTCAGAGTGTGGTGGGAGCTACAGGGATTCCTCTCCATGGAGCAGAGGAAAAGGCAGCGACCAAGGCTTCTGGAAGGAAGTGATTACTGGTGTGTTTCTGTACAGGATGTATCCCCTAATTCTAGGGGAGTTGGAAGTTAATCCCAGTCAAACTGGCACATTGCAGAAAGCAGCACGCAATGCCACCACAGTGTAAACAGACGGCCATTCGCCTCAGTGGAATTGACTCAGACCCTTGGTGGTCAGAGAAGAACTGCACTCCATCTTTTCAGTGGCTGATTTTTCAGATCTCACCGGGCCTTTCTCCCAGGGTGCCTCTGAGTGGACGTGAACTTCCTATCTTTGTGTTGGCAGTGAGCACATTCGCCATTTGCACCATCCAGGGACTCTGGGCAGAGGGGCAGGTAGTCTTCCCTGCTTTTTTCAACATTGTTCCCGCTGTAAAAGAATACTATCCACACTCAACAGCTGGTGGCGCTGGCTGTTAACATTCCAAAGCTCGGAAGTCACGCTGTTGAAGCTTCTACATCATTTTGTTGGAAAATCGAGGCTGATTCCCTTGGTTCGCTACAGTCAAACTGGCACATTGCAGGGGTGCTATTGATCCCATTTGCCTCATACTATACTCCCAGGTAATTCTCCTCAAGGCAAAGTCCAGTGTGCCTAGGGCATCCTGTACTTGCTGATTGTGGTGTGTGAAAAGATGATCACTGTCTTGTTCCATTCACAGCTGGTCCTTGACAAGAATACGAGCAATATCTCTGTCAATCCCACCAGCCGACATTCAAGCAAGTGGCACAGTTTGTGGCCCGGAGAATAATTGGCCCTGGCCATTTCTTGGTTGTTTGAGGACTGCTTTATAAAATCCAACTTGTCACTCACATTTGAACCAATTATGTGTGCCTCCAGGGCGATAGAACCCCACCCCCCTTTATTTGCTCATCTTTGAAGCGGTTTGGGCAAAACATGAGCGTGGGCTTGAGTAGAACTCCCTTAAAGAGAAGAGAATTCTACAGATGTCAAGACTCAGCTCTGTGCTCCCATTACCATGATGAATGCAGAGCTAGTTGGCTCAGTGACTCGGCTCCTTGTTCCCAAAAAACCACCCCACCCTTTGTCATGAATAATTTTGTTCTGGATGCTTCAATTTCCTGCTTCTTCCTATTTGCTGACAGGAAAGGCGTAAGGGGATTTGAACTCCCCAGGAAGGGGCGTTATTACAGTGTTGATGATTGGTATGCTGAGATGCGTTCTGCTCCATTGTCCAGTGGTGACAGTGCCCCCACACCACCTCACTCCCCACTCCCACCCCACCCCCCCACCATACCTCACACAGCGTCAGCAGGCTTTCCTGGACTAGAATTGAGACCCTTAGCCAAAGTTGACCCAAGTGAGGCTTCCTGCACCTTTCCTTGTCAACAGAAGTGCAGCTAAAAGAGTTTCTGGAATACACTGGAATCTCATAACCAGGCTGAAAGATCAGGAGAGGAATTTGGACTAGGAGCAGAGGCGTCACCAGGGCTGGCACTACTCCATTGTGTAACTCCTAGTGCTCTCCCTTTCCCTGCCCAGTAGGCCTTTTCCCCTAGCAGACCATAATATTTACTCTTATTTTAATTCATAGATTCACACATGGTCAATGGGATTATACACTTTAAATGAAATATTTCTTAGGTTGTATGAATATTAACACATTTGTTTTGTAAAATCTTTCTACCTTGAATGACATTATTAGTCACTGAGAAATTTTTATCTCCTTCCTATCCTCTAATTACCATCTTATTCTCCAAAAAGGTTATTGATAAAGTTCATAAATACTGTAACCAGAATTCAATAGCTCGAACACCACAACATATGACAAATCCAGCAACAAAATACCTGCAAGCAACAAAAAGCATGGGGCCTGTTTATATAGCAGATACAGGCACATCCAGGGGATTTGAAGCAGTGTGGTAGAACAGCAGGGAATCAGGATGGGTCACGTGATCAGGTTCAAAAAGTCAAAAGGCAGAGGGGGGGGTGGTTCAACTTCAGAAGCTTTGTAAGCTGAGTTCACAGAAATCTTTTTTGTTGTTATTACCAAGCACAGGGATATTATAAAAATAAAATTTATGGGGAAAAAAAGTTTTGCGTTTTCCTTCTCTGACAGGGTGATACTGACACGGTTTCCAGCTTTCCCAGGTTTTACTGCCTGCCCTTCCAGCTGAGAAGAAGGAACCTCTGAGCATGTTTACAGGGCAGACTGGTCTCATGAGATCCACACCCGTTGTGCTCCTTTGATCCAGTCTTGTGTTCTGAAAGCACATTTTGGTGCCCTGAGCCCTGTCCTAATGTTTCCTGCAGATTATGTCCACTAGATGCTCCTGGGTCCATATGGTGGCAGAGCTTAACCTATCGTTTGTGTTCAGCCTATGACATCTCTGTGGTATCATACGGTGTCTTTTGTGCATGAGAGAAAGAGACCAAACAGGGTGGAGTTCTCTTGGCTCCTTCGCCTTCTGCTGGAGTTGGATCTTGGGTCTGGTCCTCAGGCTCCTGTGGTGTCACCCGCCGGTCCTGGGAGGCGTCAGTGGACTTTCAGTGGTGGCTTCTTATGCTGACTTTGGACCTCTGCAACCCCTAGCCTCTACACTCACCAGTCTCCATGCCCTGCTGCATCTGCTTCGTCCTCCTGTCCTTCCTCAGCGGCAGCTTTCCAGAGAAGCCCAACTTCCCTGGACTGGACTGGACTTACCTCTTTCCACAGCTGTGTGAGCCATGTCTCCACAGAATCCTCTTTCTCCATACAGCACAGGCTAGCATCACTGTTCTCGCTTCTCTAGGGAACCCAACCCAACCTTTTTCCTGTCCTTGACCCCAAGCCTCCAAAAAAAGGAGACACCAAGGGAAGTTTAGACTACAGGGAAGCTGGCAGCTACTGAACTCACCATTGTCTCGGTTCAGTCAAGGACGAGGAAATGGAAAATAAACAGTCCTTCCTCCAACCTCAAGTGCAGCAGTGAAAGGGAGAAGACACCCAGCACATGCACATGCACACACCCAGCTATTTGGAGCATAGAGTTGGGGGGTTATTCAAGTGTAAGTAACTCTGTGCTTCTACACCATGCCCATCATCTCCTTCTCTGCCACCAAGCACTTTTCCTCAGAATTACTATCCCCAGATACATATATTTTCTTACTTTTACTTAGTTAACATGTCTCCTTTCACCAGAGGCATATTATCATCAAAGGTACCTCATTGAAGCAAGAGGTGGGAAGGGTGGAGAATGTGTCTGGACATAGGATCGAGAAATACATAGGCTAGAGAATGAGAGGCACACTTAACAACTAACCCCGACCCTATTCTGTCTTCGTTTTTGTTCTCCTTTTCTTTTGAAGATTTTACAACAAAGAATTCTCTTTCTTTGTTTAGTTTCAGGGTTTGCTTCAAGTTAATTGCCTGCCCTCCTCCCCCAATAGTAATGATATTTGACATCTTCTTTCCCTTTTGAGGCCATCGGCTTGTAAATGGTAGGTAAGCTGGTCAGGCAGCATGAGAAAAAGTGTGCAAACAGTCCCAACTCTCTGTAGTGCAGACAGTCTCCTGGTCCCAAAGTAAGGAGAGGATCAAGGACAGACTCGACTCACTGCTAGTGAGTTGATTCTGACTCCTCAGTCATACAGGATTATGCCTTGGGTCGTGACTTGCAAGGTCAGCAGTTTGAACCAATCAGATCCTCCATGGGAGAAAGATGAGGTTCCTGCTCCCAGAAAGATGTAGAGGTGCGTGCTCACTTCAGCAGCACATAGACTGAAATTGGAACGATACAGAGAAGATTAGGATGGCCCCTGCGCGAGGATGGCACGCAAATTCGTGAAGCGTTCCATATTTTTTGGAAACTCCTCAGTCTCAGTCCTCCCCTGCCTCCCAGACAATAACGCCTTGTTTGGAACTGCTGCACAGACCTCTGAGTTGTCACCTAGTGTAAGATAGAAGCTGGAGGCCTCCCACCCAGTGAATCTCCAAGGGGAAGAGGCTGCCTTTTCCTGAGCAAACATCTGAATGATGCTTGCAAACTGTCTGAATTTGCCATGCAAGATTTCAAAAATTTTGCATGTTTTTGGATGCTTTCAAAACTTTATATGTATATGTATATGTATAAAATATTTTAATAAGTCAAAGCCATGTGAATATTTTTTCATGCCTTAACTGCCCCTGCCCTCATGTGTTCTGTTTGGTTTCTTTTGACAATATACCCACCCCTCCAACACCCACCCCAATTGTATGTCCCAATACCCACCCCAATTGTTTTTGCATTCACAACATTAGTATATTCCACAAATCTGTCTGTGGTGAGAATTGGTAAAAAGGCTACTTTGGAGTATTAAGTAAATTTTACATCCATCCCCAAAGTTTTTTTTCCCAGAATCATAATTTTAATTAGTAAATCCAGACTTTATTATTTCAAAAAAAAAAAGATTTAGAGGTGCAGTATAGCTCTGACAAAACACACATCATTCCTCTAGTTTCAGAATGCTTCCTGCCCACCCCACATGACCCAGTTCTCCCTTACAAATCTGGCTGGACTGAAGAACACACATTGGTACAGGTAAGAGCTCTTGACACATGGAATTCAGGACAGATAACCCCCTCAGGAACAGTAATGGGAGTAGCGATATCAGGAGTGTAGGGGACTGGTCAGGGATTGGTGAAGGGGAGAAAGGGGGAACCCATCAAAAGGTTGGATATATGCCTCTCCCACAAAGGGAGGTGAGTAACAGAAATATGGGTGAAGGAAGACAATGGACAGTGTATGATACAAAATAATAACAATATTTAATTGATCAAGGATTCATAGGGGTGGAAGGGTGAGGAAGGTAGGGGAAAAGAAGAAAATGTTTTGGAAACAATGGCAACATATGTCAAATGTGCTCAATACAATGGATATATGGAATGTTCTAAGAGCTGTAAGAGCCCTTAATAAAATGACTTTTAATAAGAACAAGACGTTTGAGAACTTTGGAACACCATAGGAGCAGTTCTCCTCCATCCTCTAGGGCTGCCATGAGGTACAGACTTGTCCCCATGACTCTAAACATCACTTCTAGATTAAGTTCACATAAGCTCAATACTGCAATGCAGAAAGGATGCAGCTATATTTTCAACATTTATTGAAGATGTTTTATACAGATACACACACACACATACACACACAGACACACACACACACACACACATTGGTAGCACAATGGCTACGTGCTCATCTGCTGGCCAAAAGGTCAGTTGTTCGAACCCACACATGGTTGTATGGAAAAAAAAGATTTGGCGATCTGTCCTTATGGGAAGTTCCCCTTATACACACATGCATATACAATCTCAGGGGTCAGGGTCTCATCTTCCGTGCTGGAGACCCAGGTTCAGGTCCTAGTCAGTGCACTTCGTGGGTAGTCCTCCCCTGCCCTTCCCCACCGCGTGCCTCTCAGGCAGGCTTGAGCGGGACAATGATGGTGAGAAGGTTTCATTCCAGATGAAGAAGAAAGGTCTGGCCATCGACTTCCACAAAGCCTCCATAGAAAACCTGATGGATCAGAGTAGCCTGCTCCAGCACTGATCCCAGGATGCCTCGGGGCACGACAGCAGCATCTCCTTGTGTCGTGTCTGAGGTCGCCATGAGATGGCCGTTCAATCATTGGCAGATAACAATACCAATACAAGCTTCCAAGCCTCCCAGAGGGTGTGGAAAACATCAATGATCTTTCATGTCCATTTTTCCATGAACTTTTTGAAGCTCCTAGACCTGTATCTCTCATCGTGTGGTCACAATATTTATTCATCGGTTAGATATTTGTGTGCATGTAGAACCTTTGGCTATCACAAGGCTCCAAGGACGTGCTGAACTGTCCGGGCTGCAAGCCGGACTCCCGATGACGCCCAGACCCTGTGATGCTCATTCTCTAGGACAAGGCGCTCACATGTGGGCCGAGACCTAAGTAAGTCTCAGACGCCCACTCCAGATTGCTAAGGAATGTGCTTTCCTCCCATCCTAACAAATGTCAGCCTAACACGCAATTTAGATTTGTGGTTAGCAGCCCTAACCTTTTCCCATAACCCCTCCGAGGGCTCCTTTGTTTATAATTTAAAATTTTAATACCACTAAATCCATCCCCACTGAGTCTATTTCAACTCCTGGCCACCCGATGTTGGACTTCAGAGTCTTCAGTCTTCACAGGAGCAGACAATCTCATTTCCTTCAGAGGAGCAGCTGGAGGGTTTGAACCACCACCGTTCAAGTTAGCGGCTCTTTGCTGAATCCATAGCCCCACCAGGGATCCTTAGTTTATAATTGTGCCTCTTAAAGTATGTATTGTTAGATGGCTATAAACAAGCAGCCATCTAGTTCAAAAGCAACAAACCCACATGGAAGAAGCACACCAGCCTGTGTGACCACAAGGTGTCGAAGAGAGCAGGTATCAAAGAACTAAAAATATATCATTATAAATGAGAGGGAGTGCAGATTGGAGACCCAAACTCTATCGATAGGAGACTCGGGGAGGAGACCAGCCACTCAAGGTTCAGTGTAGCAACAATGAAATATGCAACTTTCTTCTAGTTCTTAAATGCTTCCTCCCACCCACTATCATGATCCCAATTCTTCCTGACAAATTCAGCTAGATGGGGGGTTACACACCCGTACAGATAGGAACCGGAAACATGGGAAATTCAGGACAGGTGATCCCCTCAGGACCAGTGGTGAGAGTGGTGGAGGGAAGATGGAGTAGAAACGGGAAACCAATTACAAGGATCTACAAATAACCTCCTCCCTGGGGTACAGACAACAGGAAGTGGGTGAAGGGAGACATCAGACAGTGTATGATGTGAAAAAAATAATTTATAAATTATCAAGGGCTCATAAGGAAGGGGAAATATGAGGAGAATACCAAGAGCTTAAGGAGAAAGAGAATGTTTTGAGAAGGATGATGGCAACAGATGTCTGTATTGATGGTGATAAGAGTTGTACGAGCTCCCAATAAAATGTTTTTTTTAAGTGTGGGGGAAAGAGATTGTGGTGATGATTGTACAACTTTTCTTGATATGATTAAATTACTGAGTTATGAAAAAAAATATGTATTGCCGCTCTAAACAGTCTTCTCCAAGGAAAGCCAGTGGAGCCGGCAGCATGGGCCACCTGTATTTTGGAATCTGAGTTTCCTCGTTCCCAAGCAAATGCTTGCTTTCTAAGGCTGCTTGATCTCGAGAGTCTGCCAGGAATCCCACCTCACAGGTGTCATAACTACTCCGATGCCCTGCGCTCGAGTCGATTCTGAATCACAGCAATTCGCGGTAGGACAGGGCAGAACTGCCCCAGTGGATCTCCAAGACTGCAACTTTGCTCAGGAGTAAAAAGCCTCATCATTATACTAGAGGGCTTCAACAATTTTGTGGGCAAGAGTGACATTTCAAGGCGATGGCCAAGCATCAGGGTGCTCACGGAAAGGTTCACAGGGCAAACCACCCCTGGCTCTGCAGGAGAAAAGCTCTGATGGTCCACTCCACCTGAGAACCCCTAGGGGGCCTTCATGAGTCCAGCAGCAACCCAACAGCATCCAGCAGTGGGCGCAGCCACAGCAGGAAAGTCAAGATGGAGTTGGAACTCTGCCGCCAATGCTCACCAGGAGGTCTCTGCCTTGCCTGTGCGAAATGAGCAGGCCTTTCTGGGAGACAAAACCAAACCAAACAAGGCTCCAGCCCTCTTCTTTTACACAATCAACCTGCGAGAGAAGGGGCCTCAGGTCAGCACAGGTAGAAGAGTTTAGCACATCTGCTCCTATTCTGCCTCCGACCCATTCTCCTCTCCTCAATGAGAACAAGCGTCAGACTGTCTTCATGGCTTCCTGGCTGATTGCTAGACAAAGGATAGGTTCACGTCTATCACTCAATCTTGGTTTCTCCTGCCGGCAGCAGTATCATTTTGAACAATGTCTGCGGATAAGGTATCTTCCATAGAAGTCCGTGCAGGATCGAGGCATTCATCGGCCGCCCTCACAAGAGGCACATTCTAACTCTCCCTGGCATACGGGCCGGGGAATCACACTCCGTTCACTTCCAGCAGAGCAGAAAGATAGAAACATGATGAGCGTTAGCCCACAGGCCCACGATTCGCAGCCTCCCTCTTTCCCAAGAGTCTGATAACACTGGGGCAGCTCAGGGGCAAAGGAGGCAAATCGGAAAAAGAGACCTGGGAGGGAATTACGCCCCTTAGCCTGGGTGTTCATATCCCAGAGGGTAAGCTTGGAACCACAGTTCCAGCTACTCAGGCAATCCTGGTGAATCAGAGGGCATTTTTGTACACGTGATTGTTTTCTTGAGAAATTCAGTTGATGGAACATCGATTGGATATCTAGCTATTGTTTTGAAAGCTTAACATATGCGGACACGGCACCAGACTCCTTTCATGTGTTCACTCTAACAACTGGGGGGGACAATCATGAGGAACCTGCTGCTCTCAAGGGGCTGGATGACTTGCCCAAGGCCACCCAAAGGGAGCTGAGTGCTGGTGTTTACTGCCCGTCTTTCACCAAGCCACAGCTGTCTTCCTTGAGGGTCAGTGAGTCATTAATGGGTTCTCCCTTTGTCATGGGCAGAAGCCATAGAAATGCAGGGCCGTTGGGTCCAATTGTCCTCTAATTGTAGCCCCATGTCCTGAAGCTCACTTGAGAGGTGACATTTCTTTTTGTTCACTGACTGGATTGACTTAAGCAGTCCAATGAAGTGTTTTGCTTACTGTAGATCATCGCTGGGAATAGGTCTTATGTATATACTTGTTGGATATCACATACACACACACAGGCTTCAAAATATCACTGGAATGATTTAGTTAAAAGGAATGAATTATTCCATGAACTTTTTGGAACTCATTAGAGTGGAGACACATGTGAATGAAACATGTGTGTCCAAAATGACTGCATAAATGATGTAGAAAGTGTTCAATGAGGAGCACTGACTTTGCAATGCAAGCCAACTTGCTATGGAAACTTCTACCTGACACACAATAAAGCAAGACATTAGAGGAATGGAGCCTCTGGTGTCTGCTATATTTCCCCAAGGGTGGTGGTGGTTGTCTTGTTTTTACTATGACTCTCTTTCATTTTAATAAAATAACATAGTTTTATCACATGAGTGCATCATACAAATAATAAAAATGATATATAATATCACACAAATATGTCTTCCACTGAAAGGGGAGGGTGGGGGCTGCTGCCTCTGGGAGCACACCCCTATACTTCACACTCTCCTTGCAGTGTGCCTAATGAGTGGCTAATGGGGTGCCTTCCACACCAGGAATAAAGCAGACTCGCTTCCTGTCTGCTACTGGCCTGTGAGAGCACAGTTCTTTGCAGCCAGGGATTCAGATGGGTTCACTTCGGCGCCAGTCTCTGCCGAGAAGCTGCATTTACACCTTGGCTGTACAAATGAAGTATCTCTAGTGTCACAAAATGCCCAGGTGATTCCATATAGAGCACTGTACATATATAAGAACACATATACTGTATACTTATAGGCATGTATGTACTGTATATGTGTCCTGTGTATATAAGAATACATGTGTCCAGGGCATGAGATTAGCTTGGGGACCAGGGTGAAGTATAGATGTTGCTTCAGAATACAGGGGTAGCAGTACAAATTCTCAGGAGAGGCTGGAACCAGCATGAACTGGTTTGATGCCTTATTTTGAACAGCTGGGAGTTCAAGTACCATATGAGAAAAGCAGTATAGATTTTCACGATGACTTTAAAAGTAATTTTGGAAGGAGAAACATTCTGTGAGTTTCATTTAACAGACCCCCTGTCAACCAAATGCTTTCTGATCTTTCTGAACACACACAATGCTGGTGAAGGGACTGAAATTTTTGCTGTGAACAATGGACTGTTTTGATTAATTTTGAATTATGAAAATGCGAGTTCTTTCATTTCTTTTTTTTTTCTCTTCAAGTTTTAACCATCGGCCATGAAAGACACCAATGATGGTGTTTCGGGTACCGTGGGGGAGACAGTGTTGTGCTCATGTCCACATAGTCACAACTGTGACTTCACTCGGAATCTTAGCCATCGAGCCATGCCCTTCAGACTGGAGGAGAACAGGGGCAGACTTTAAGGCATATGCCAGGGAGACTAGGTGCAAGTCTTTGCGTGATGTGTGGGGGTGAAAGTGGATGGGAAATTGTGCGGGAGACCAAAGGGAAAGGGGACAAAAGAAGAATTACCCAGCTCCACCTACTACCTACTTCCATCTCGACTTTTAAAACACGGTGCTTCTGGGAAGATGGGTGCGCCTCTCTCTCTCTCTCTCTCTCTCTCTCTCTCTCTCTCTCTGCTCCACGCTACACTCTCCTTCACCCTCCCACCCTTTGAAAGGGCAGCATTCTTGACTTGGAAGGACTGAGTGTCTGCTTTTAGGCCTGGAGGTTAAGGGTTGGACATCTCCCCTTCCACACAGGACACTAGTTTGATTTCTGGCCAAAGAGTCTCCTGGGCAGTGGCCATTCATCTGTCAGTGTGGATTCCCCAGGGAAGGTCCCAGTCTGTGCCCTCGGACTATCCTGACCGGACCTGGGTTAGCAGGCCTTCACTGCCCATAGGGCTCCACTTCCTGCTCTGCCCAACCCCAAGAAGAAGGCTTCTTCCCCAGTTGGGGAGTAAAGGACAGGTGAATGATGAAATGAAACATCGACGTTTGAGTCCTCTCCCCAGGCCTAGGCAGGAGACTGTGCAGTGTGTGTCAGAAAGAAGCAGCTGGTCCCCCCACAAACCTGGGACGGCTTGGGACCCACACCATTCCAAGACAGAACTGCGCCTCTGGGGGAGGGGGCTCCTGGCAGCGCTGGACATCACAGTGGGACTGTGCTTCCTGGGGTCTCAGTGAGGTTTGACCCCCAGGTCTGACTTTGGAAGCTCCTCTGTGTGGACTGGAACCACCAGCCTTTCCTTCAGCTGCCAAATCCCTTCACCTTTTTTATCACCAGAGGGCCGCTTCAGCAGCAGCGTCCTGGACTCCCAGCCTTTTGAGGGGCTGCTGCTTGCTCTTCCTCTTGGATGTGGCCTAGGGGTCCGCCTCTCCAGGGCAGGACCCCCTTCCAAGCTGTGTGCCCCACGCGTCCCCCTCCCCCACGTGGACTTCAGGAGGCTATTAGAGCCAGTGCAGAGTGCAGTACCCCTGGGGCCCTAAGCCAAGTCAGCGTCTTTCCTGGCCCTCTGGAAATGCTGAAAACCCTCCAGCCCAGCCCTCCCACCCACCAGCCAGACAGCCACCGCTTCCCCTTTCCTCTGGCTCCACGCCTCCGTGCCCCTCACTCTCCATCAGGGCGGAGGTGAGGCGGCCAGCAGCGTGGGGAAAGTGCCCCGAGTTTATCAGAGTTCATCAGGACTGTCTAACAGCAGGCGCCGGGCTCGCCAGCATCGCTGCGACTTGAATTTCAACCCGTTTTCTCTGCTTAACACCTCCCGCCCTGCCCACTCGCCCCCACCCCGCACATAATAAGTCCATTCATTCCTAACTAACAGCCGAGGACCTACCTTGTGGGGACAGGAATTGGCTTTACTTAACCTGCTGGAAACTCCCCCCACCTCTTTCTTAGCAGGACTTCCAGCTGTAACCCTAGTAGGCCCTAGCCAAAGAGGGGCGCCAAGGTGTTTGCTTCTGGGAGGAATAAACCCAGCTGGGAGCTGATACCTCAGGCTTCCCTTGGCCACCGGCTGTGTGTGTCTCTGGGTCTTGGCTTTCAGGGCACCCTATGAAAGAGTAGGGGCGGGGGAGAGATCTACCTGCCCTGACCTCAAAGGGTGGTATGGAGGACTGCCTTAGTCCCAGTGTAAAAGGCCTATGAGGGAAAATAATAGGAGATCTGGGGCAAAGAAAACAAGAAGGGAAATCCATCAGGATTCAGCACCGTTTGCTAAATAGATGACCCTCCCCGAGGGAGTGGATTCCAAGGAAGACAGGTTATCTAACAACTTGTTCTCACTCACTGCCATGGAATTGAGTGGTTCAAAGGACTGAGTAGAACTGTCCCTGTGGGTTTCTGAAATTGTCACTGCTTCCAGGAGCAGAAAACCCCGTCTTTCTCCCAAGGAATGACTGATGGTTTCTGCAGCTGCAGACAATCCATGACCACCAGTCCACCAAGGCTCCCTGAACTTGCACGACATGAATCAAAACCCGAACTCACTGTCATCAAGTCCCTTCTAGCCCACAGAGACCCTCCAAGATAGGGAAGGATGGTCTCTGTGGGTTTCTGAGACTGTGACTGCTCACGGGAGTAGAACGCCTTGTCTTTCTTTCCCAGAGGGGCTGGTGGTTTTGAACTGCTGACCTTATGATTGGCAGCCCAGCGGGTAACTGCTCAGGCTCCTTTGTACCAGATGAGCCAAGCTTAAATTGCAGCACAAGGACTGAGGCTTGGAATTGGGAAGGATCTATTTGGAAGTTTGAGTATCACCCAGAATGTCAGGGATTTTAGACCTTCTGTTTGGGATCGCATTAGGGCACCTTTCTATAAGAAATCATTGGACGATGATTCTTCGTCGGGACTTACTAAGGCTAAACAGGAGTGTGTGTGGTTCTGCTTATTGTTAGGTGTGTGGTCAAGTCCTAGGACCCTGTGTACAACAGAACAGAGCAAACAGCCCATGCTGAGGGACTTCTTGAGGACCCGGGTTGGCAGCCATGGTGCACCAGCCCATCTCATGCAGGACCTTCCTTCTTTTCTCCCATGCTCTGCTTGCCCAGGCGGGTGTCCTTCTCCAGGGACTGGTCCCTCCTGAGGACTTTTGTCTAATCTCAGATGCTTTGGTTTTCCCCAAAATTTCATCAGGTCTCCAAAGTTTCCTTTGAAAACACAGGAAGTATCGGGGCGGGGGGGTGGTATGTTCCAGTCCCTTTGGCTCTTTGTGTTCCTGTTCCCTCAGTTGGGAAGCTGCATGCTTTGATTCCATTTCTTCCCTTCCGTCTTCCTTCTCACGCTGGAGCCAAGGGAACTGGAGTGGAACTAGGTAGAGGGAGGTGGTGGAGGTGAAGAAAGGACTGAGACAGAACCATGCTTCTGGGGTTCTCAGTGTCTGGGCTGAGAGTACTCTAGACCAGCAGTTCTCAACCTGTGGGTCAAGACCTCTTTAGGGGTTGAATGACTCTTTCACTGGGGTTGCCTAAGACCGTCAGAAAACATGTATTTCTGATGGTCTTAGAAACAGAGACAGCACTCCTCTTTCCGGTCTCCAGGCAGGCCAGGCCACATGCAGATACGCCCACATACAGGAGCCGGCATGAAGACTGTTACCCCTACTACACCATGCTTCAAGACAAAATGTCATTTACTTATAATTAGAAACAAATATTTCACAATTCTTAACTGCATATTGTTTTGTGATTAATCACCAGGCTGCTTTAATTATGTTCAATTTGTAACAATGAAAATATATCCTGCAGATCAGATATCTATATGATGATTCATAACAGTAGCAAAATTATAGCTATGAAGTAGCAGTGAAAATAATTTTATGGTCGGGGTTATCATGGCATAAGGAACTGTATTAAAGCATCACGGCATTAGGAAGGTTGAGAACCACTGTCCTAGACTAAGGGGATTAAAGAAGGGAGGAGGGGACAGAGCTGTGCCCTAGCATGAGAAGTGGACGTCAGGGACAATGCCTGGGAACAGAACCGGTGTAGAACTGCAGAAATCTGTTAACTCTCCGATATAGAAGCAGTTCCTAATATAACTTTGCTTTATTCCTCTTAGCTCAAAAATATGTACGTGAGGTAAGACAATGACAGAAGCATTTTGCTTTGGGGTCTTTCTATTCTTTGCAGCACCCTGCTCCACCTCCTCCCCAATCCTGTTCCTCTGAGCATTAGATATGCACTCTGGGTCCCTGCGGCCCTGGGTCTCAAGTCTGCTCCCGTGCGTCCTCCTTGCCAAGCGCCTACACTCTTCTGGGGACCTGCTTGTCGACCCCTTGGAAACTAGGGCATGTCTCGGTAGCACAGTGATTGGGGGTCTGACAGAGGAAGGAGGGATGTCCCTTCTGCTTCACCTCTCCAGCCTGATTCTCTCCCTGCCAGATGCTGCTCAGCCGGCTCATTAATCATGGCAATAGTTGCATTGTCTGTGGCCTCGCCCCAGAAAGACAAGTGACATTTAAAAGACACTAAATATGCATGTGCGTTCTGCCTTGGTCTCTATCTTCTGTGTATTTAATCCAGCTTGGGGTTTGGGACCAGGTTGGGCGTAGTGATGCATTGCTGGCATTCCTTTGTTCAGCCATCCAGACCGCTTCATTCCCATCAGCAAGCTGGCTCCCTCCACTCTAGCTCCCCATGTGTCTCGGTGGCCTTCAGTCTAATACTAATTTGCTTTAGGAAGCTACTGACTGGCGAGGTTTCCTAAACTGCTATAGGCAAGGAAAAGAGAGAAAAGCAGTGCTGAAACAATCTGGTTGTCTAAAGAGCTCCTGAGGGCTAAGGGGTGGGGATGAGCAAGCACCGGTCCAGCAGACGTGAGCCAGGCTACTAAGACGAGGCTCTGGGGTTTTCTAGCCAAACTTCTTCCCGAGAAAAGTCTCAAGCAACAAGGAACACTTATATGACAGAAGGAGTCCTTCCCGCTGTCCTCTCTTCAGAAACCCCCATTCAGGTCCCACTCAAACCCACAGGCACAACTTGCAATTCCACGGATATCCACTTTTTTATTATTAAGTAAAAATCATTTTCCTGGGGGCTCGTACATTGTTTTTCACAATACATAAATAAACATACTGTGCCAAGCACCTTCACATGTCCATTACTATTACCATTCTCCAAACATCCACCTTTCCCCTTCAGCCCTTGATATCGGCTTTTCCATCCTTTCCCCTCCTCTCCCGCTCTTCCTTCCCCACCAACCCGCAATACTTTATACGTTATTATTGTTCTGTCACATCTTATACTGCCCGACCTCTCCCCCAACCCACTCTTTCCATGCCCGCCCTTCACATAGGAGCTTATGTGTATATCCATGCAGTTAGTTCCGTCTCTACCCCACCTTCTCTCCACCCTTCCTGCAGCTCCAATCTTACCACTGGCCCAAAGGGGCTCATCCATCTTGGTTTCCCCGTACCTTCAGCTCCCCTCTCTACTAGTGTGCCTTCTCCAGTCCATGTGGCTTTGTAAGGTAATATTGGGACCATGATAGTTGGAGGGAGGAAGACTTCAGGAACTAGAAGAAAACTGTATGCATCATCACTGCCTCGCTGCACTCTGACTCGTCTGTCTCCTCCCCGTGATTCCCCTGTAAAGGGGTGATAAATTACCTACCAGTGGGCCTTAGGTCCCCACCCTGCTCTCCCTCTCATTTATAATTATGTGATTCTTGTTTTTTGATGCTCAATATCTGCTCCCTGCGGCCCCTCTTGATCACACAGGCTGGTGTGCTTCTTCCATATGGTCTTTGCTGTCTCTGTGCTGAATGGCGACTCGATTATCTTCAAGTGTTTGAGACTCCAGACATTCAATCATTTGGTAGCTGGGCACCATTGTTTCTTCTACTCCGTTTGCCTCTATATCCATTTGTCTTCAGTGATATCAGGAGTCAATTGGTCCATTGATTTTGATTTCTGTTCTTTGATGCCTGATACCTGATTGTTTCAGCACCTCATGATCACACAGGCAAGTGAGCTTCTTTTATGGTGGGTTTTGTTGCTCCTGAGCTAGATGGCTACTTGTTTATGCTCTAGCCATTAAGACCCTAGATGCTTTATCTTTTGATAGCTGGGCAACATCAGCTTTCTTCACCACTCCTGCTCATGCTTCCACATGTCCTCAGTGGGCACGTTGGAGATGTGTGCACACAGTGATATGTGTCTCCCCTCCCCCCTTCCCATTTGATATCTGTTGCCTAGAACTTTCACCACCTTGTGGCCACTTTGGCTGTTGTGCTTCTTCTGTGTGGGTGTGGTGTCTTCTCAGGTAAATGGTCTATTGTTTATCTTCAGGCTTTTAAGACCCCAGATGATATATCCTTTGATGGCTGGGCACCATCATCTTTCTTCACCCCATTTGCTTATGCACCCATTTTACTTCAGTGATCCTGTTGGGCCAGTGAGCCCAACTTTTTTTTAAGCAAAATATATTTTCTTTTATTCTCAAGATTTTATGTATTTACTTATTTAGGTCACTTTATTTGGGGGCTTGGAGAACTTATCACAAAACATCCACTGTCTCAAGTACATTTTACATATGTTGTCATCATTGCTTTCAAAGCATTTTCTTTCTACTTGAGCCCTTGGAATCACTTCCTCATTCCTCTCCCTCCCTCCCTCCCTCCTTCTTTTCCTCCCTCATGAACACTTGATAATTTACAAGCTATTATTTTTCATGTCTTGCACTGTCCAATGTTTTCCCCACCTCAGCCCCTTGCCTGTTGTCCACCCCTCTGGGAGAGAGTTATGGGTAGGTCTTTGTGATGTGTTCCCCCTTTCTCCTCACACCTTTCCCTTCCCTGCCTAGTATGGATACTCTCAATATTGGTCCTCAGGAGTTTATCTGTCCTATGTTTCCTGTGTTTTCAGATCTTATCTGTACCCATGTACAGGCTCTTGTATAGCCAGATTTGTAAGGTAGAATTAGGGTCATGATAGTGAGTGGGGGGAGGAAGCATTAAAGAACCAGAGGAAAGCTGTATGTTTCATTGGTGCTGCACTGCACCCTTATGGCCATCTTCTCCCCACAACCCTTCTGTAAAGGGTTGTCTAATTGCTTACAGATTGACTTTGGGCCTCTACTCAACACTCTCCTCCTCTTTCACATTATGATTTTTGCTCTGGAACCTTGATGCCTGCCCGATACCTGATCTCATTGACACTTCATGATTACACAAGTTGGGATGTTTCTTCCAGGTGGGCTTTCTTGTTTCTCAGCTAGATGGTCACTTATTTATCTTCAAGCCTTTAAGACCCCAGACATCATATCTTTTGATAGCCAGGCACCATCAGCTTTCTTCACCACATTTGTTTATGTGCCACTTTGTATTCACCAATCATGTCAGGAAGATGAGTATCTCAGAGTGCCAGATTATTAGAAAAAAGTGTTCTTGCGCTGAGGGAGTACTTGAGTAGAGACCCAACAGACATCCACTTTTAAGTGAGAAAAACAAGACAAATCATCACACATCCTATGCAAAACAAGTGATACATATAGAGTACCTTGAACTTAATTCCATGGGAGAAAAGACCTGACGATCTACTCCTGTCAAGACTTGGACACACTTCTTTCTTCTGTAGGATCACTAAGAGTTGGGACCAATTTGAGAGCACACATCAATGAAAACATCCTGGACTCAGAATCTAGCAATGTGTGACAGTGCCTCAGGAAGATTACTATATTGGAACTTCAGTGCTGAGCACTAGATTTGCAGAAGGCTGTACATGACAGCAAAAGCCCAGAAGCCATTGGCAGGATCCCCACATGAATGAAGCCTTCACTGAATTCCTTCTGACCAATAATCAGTGTTATGAACAGCCTTCCCCATCAGGCAGAGCACATTAGAAAGCAGATTACCGACATCTCTCTAACCAGTCCAGGGCAGGACAGTCTCCATTAGGGGCCAGCCTGGATGTGTCTCTGTTGGACACTGCCATGGTGGAGTCACATAATCCATAAGTTATGCCTTGACTTTCTTGGCTGGAAGGCACTGGACCAACCTTGTAAGCTATCTGTTGAGCATAATGCACGTGTCCCAACGTTGGGCCTATTCCTATTTTTCTCATGATGTATTTGTCTGCCACCAATTAGGCTCCAATGATGGTTTCCCTTCTCTGTAAACCATTGGATGCTATTATGACCTGTGTTAATGATTTTCCTTTTTCTGATAATATGTCTGTGCCTGTCTTATCTTTGTCCTGTTTAAGGAAACTGGTGGAGTAGTGATTACGTGGTAGTTGCATAATCTGTTGTCAATTTGGGACTGAAGAATGAAGGGGTAGAGTTTAGCCTGTCAATCAGGTCAATGACCTCATTTGGAAGAGCCGAAGCTATAAATAGCTTGCTGGAGGCAGGACACGTGCGCACACTCCGCAAGACATTCTTGCTGCCAAGACATATAACACTAGAACCCTAGTGAAGGAGCCATGTGGAGACCCACACCAATGCTGAGATGCCTCTACTACCACTGGATCAGCAAAACTTTCTACCCACTGGCCTGTGGTGCATTTGGTGCCATTGCATGTATTGTATGAGTCTGAAGAGGAATTTATAGACTGGCAAGGGACATATGGACTAATTTCAGACTCATGGACTTGATCTGTACTGGGCTGGGATGTTTCGCAATAAGCAATTATATATATATCTTTAACATATAATTGCTTTTATATAATGCTCTTTCTTTCACACAGATGAGTGTCTACAAATTTGTTTTTTCAGTCTCTCCAGGCTAACACAAGTTACATGTGGGACTGCTAACTGCAAGGTCACCAGTTTGAAACCAACAACTTCTGAGAGGGAGGAAGATGGGACATTCTACTCCTCTAAAGCTTTACAACCTCAGCAATCAACAGAGAGAGTTCTGCCTGTCCTCTAGGGTTCCTGTGAATCAGCACTGAATTGAGGGCAATGAGTGGTGTCCTGTTTAAGACAATAGATGTTATTGTAAAAAGACTTAATAAATATTCTGCTTAAAGTACACTTGAGATGTGTGGTCTCTTTGGAACCCTGCAATAGGACTTCTGATTTTGTCCAAGGGACTCTAGTGTCACAAGAAAAGCAAGGGCCTTACAATCAGGACAGCCCATCTCAAATCTGAGCTCAGTGTTGAGAGCAAATGGTTTCATCTTTGGAGCTTTTACTTCTTCTTTCTTGTGTATGTTTTCTTTTCTTTACAGGGCTTTCACAACACATAAATAAATGTTTAAATAAAATGATCCTAGACATTTTGCCCTCCAAATCTTACCAGCTCCCTTTCCATCCCAGGCTAGAAATAATCTCTTCCTTTTCATCCCTCCATGCATCTTATTTGCTCTTTGTAAGAACCTTTTATGAGACAGATTACATAAAACAGTATCTCCAAGGATGAACACTTGCTGCTCCAGGAGAGAGGCCACTCTCTCCCCCTACATAGTTTCCACCCAATAAATATTAGTGGAATGAATAAGTGAATGCATCTGCACAAACACAGCTGTTGTTTTGGAAAAAAAATATGATTAACGGAGAATTTTTAGGAAGAGCACTGTACCAAAATGAGCTTTCAACACATGGAATCCAGGACAGATAATCTCCTCAGAAACAGTAGTGGGAGTACCAACACCATGAAGTGAGAGGGAGTGGGGTGAGGGGAGGAAAGGGGAAACCGATCACAATGATAGATGTATATGGGGGTATCAAAAAATAGAAGTGTGGGTGAAGGGAGACAACAGATAGTATAAGATATGGAATGATGATAATGATAATATATAGTAACAACAGCAATAGTAATATATAATTGATCAAGGATTCACAAGGGTGGGAGGAAGGAGAAAAGAGGAGCTGATAACAAGGGCTCAAGTAGAAAGAAAATGCTTTGGAAATGATCATGGCATCATATGTACAAGTGTGCTTAATACAATTGAATTATGGATTGTTCTGAGATCTATAAGAGCCTACCCCCCAATAAAATGATTGTTAAAAGATAGGAGGAAAAAATAGTACTGTAAGGATAAAAAATTAAATTTGACCTCCTATCAAATTCAGCCAACATGTATAGATGTTCCCACCCCTTTTTGCGACATCTGAAATAAAAAAGGATGGGGTGCAGGCTGCTAGAGCTTTCCCTACCCATCCTCTCAGAGCTCCAATCCCAAATCCCTCAAATACAATCATCGGCACTTTGAGGATGAACTGCTAGCCTTTGTTACTGAGCTTGAGGAGATGACAAAGCACAGAAAAGGAATTTAGCTCAGAGAGAAGCCAACCCCTCTCCAGTGTGTCTTGAGGATCCATCTGTGTAGAGGCAAAGGCTGAAGCTGGAATGTGGAAGAGTCAAGAAAGGAGATCAGATATACAAAAGGCAGAAGAGGGAACAAAAACGAACCTGAGGGTAAAACCATAAGTTGGTAGACAACCCGGCAAAGGAGACTAGAAACAATTGACATCACCTAACAAAGGCAGAGGGATGCCAGCATTAAAAAAAACAACACACAAGTGATAGACCAACAGATTGAGGTCTCTGAGAGTTGGATTTGAACATCGGGAACGGGAATGGGCTGTTGGGGTTCAGAATAGCACCGACAGAACATACAGCATTTCTCTAGTTTTTAATGCTTCTTTCCCTCCCCGACTATCCTGACCCTGATTCTACCTTACAAATCTGTCTAGAGCAGAGCATGTACATTGGTACAGAAAAGAGCTCTCAACACAGTGAATACAGGGCAGAGAAACCCCTGCAGAACAATAGTAGTAGTAGCAATACCATGAGGGTAGGAATAAGGTGGGAGCAAAAAGGGGGAGTCAGACACAATGATTGATGTATAACCGCCACCTCCCAAAGGGGACAAACAACAGAAACGTGGGTGAAGGGAGACAGCAGTCGGTGTAAGATATGAAAATAGTAATTTATAAATTATCAATGGTTCATGAGGGAGGGATGGTGGGGGAGGGGAACATGATACCAAGGGCTCAAGTAGAAAGAAAATATTTTGAAATGGATGATGGCAACATGTGTACAAATGTGCTTGACACAATGGCTGTATGGATTTTTTTAAGATTTTTTATTTTTAAATCAAATGATTTTTTTAAAAATCCAAGCTGAGAGAAGTTGACCTTTTATCTTCAATATTAATTACTTGCTTTTTAAAATACAGTTTACTGTACTAATGCAGTCATATGTACTGCTGACTATCTGTTGGGCCATGTTGGTCTTGGTTTGAATCAAGTATTGTTTTACTGAAAGTGTTATACAGATGAATCTGAAGCAGAGGAAAATCCAGCTGGGTCATTTGGGACTGGAGAGAAGGCTAGAACCACCCACTAGGAATGCTACTTATGGGGGAAATGACTCTCAGTCACATGGAAAAAGTAATAATAAGGATGATGGTCAAAGCTGAGCAAAAGAGGGAACCAGCAATGTCGACTGACGTGAGTGCAGGGAAACAGGGTTTTTCTTGGCAGATGTTCAGTTCATGAAGTTGGATCGGGGGAGGGTGAGTCCTAGTACTGATCCCTTTTGAGTGACAGCTCACGAGGACAGGCACATGCAGTCGTGAAACAGCAAGGGAGGATCTGGCTATGTGCCAAGGAATACCCAGAAACACCAAGGAAGTGACAAGGAAGGGTCTTCGAGAGCCCACAGAGAGAGAATGTTGCCGTGGCAACCCAGAATTCTCACTTCTAGCCTCCAGAACAGGAAAAAGATGAGGTGTTCTACTCTCCCAAAGAGTTCTGGTCTCGGGAGCCCAAAGGGTCACTATGAGTCTAAATTGGTTCAGTGGCAGAGGTTTTAGAAACGAAATTTCTAATCTTTTAAAGTCACGTGTTTTGGGTACTTTGTTATAGCAGCCCTGGGTAGTTAGCGCAATGGAATCCCAGACAAGGAACAGAGGCGTTTAAGAGACTCCCATCGATCCAATTGTTTCATCAGAGTTCAGAAAGGGCTGTTGTAAAAATTTCATTTTAGATAGCGATTTGTGTTGTGGTAACAATCTCCTTCCCATGTCACTTCTGCATGTCCGTACCATTTTACATCACCCAGAAATTCCTATAATCAAGCAATGCCATTAAATCATCAAGTTTTATTGTCTAGAACTCTGATTAAAGGAATCCTGGAGGAGAAATAAACATACCAACATGTTGCTTGGTTTTTTTTTTTGGCATCCTTTTCTTATAATTTTCATTTTGGAAAATTATCTCTTGGATGTGAATGATGGGTCCTCTCCTTATATTTAAAACTGATTCAAATAAATATTTAAAGTCCCATTTCTAAGGCGTGGCTTGGCTCTGTCATCTTATTTTCTGTTTACGTAGATGGACCATGTACTTCGGATTCCAGAAGTCTGTCATTTTTTTATAGCAGCCTTGTGCATACACTCGGGATAGTTTGATGAATGGAAAAGGCATTCCTAGTTCTCGTGATTCAGGTTGGTCAAGAGATAAAGTTAAAGGACTGAATCTTGTCCCAAATCTATCTAGGAAGAGCCCTGGCCTAATTAAGCATTGAATGCTATAACTGTTAGGAACAGAGAAATAGTTTCCATTCCTCCCAGGCACCCAGCCTGCTGAACACAACCAGCTGCTCTGATGGAGAGCTTTGATTGATAACCTTCCCAAAGCCCACCCCCTCCCACCTGAAGTAGGAAATTTTAAAATTGTTTTAAAATCCCTTGAAGCCTGACAATGCACCCACTAGGGCATGTAGAGAACCTTTAGTCCATGCTTCTTTGCCATAATTCTTTGCCAAACTAAATTAGAAGAACCTTAAAGAT
Source organism: Nesogale talazaci (assembly GCA_004026705.1). NCBI lineage: Eukaryota > Metazoa > Chordata > Mammalia > Afrosoricida > Tenrecidae > Nesogale > Nesogale talazaci. The sequence goes on along the minus strand of PVJH01011544.1, from coordinate 32,762 downwards.
GACCAATCTCGAGGGCCATTTGTTTTCAGATACCGGAGTGGAATCAGATCCCAGCGATAACTTGATGCAAGTCCCAGTCTCTCGATTATGCCGTCTCATTGCCTATTATATTTCCTTGAATTGCAACACATCTCTCAAGGTGGGACAATGATAGGGAGTGAGGAGGTAGGGTTGGGGGGGTGGGGGCGGGGACTGGCCAGGGCCCAAGGTGTCAGGGTAGTCAGTAGAAGGAGGCGGTGAGTGGGGCAAGGGGAGAAAGAAAGGAGACGGTTAAGGCTACAGGACCAGAGTAGACAGAGGGCCCCCACCTTAAGCACTATTTTAGGGGGAAGGGGAGCCTGTCAAAACTAGGCAATGCCCAAGATGAGCTAGGATGCCTAATAGGCAGAGATCGGGGGAAGGGGAGGTGGGCCTGGGATTGGACACCTATGCCAAAGCCCGGGGGGGACCCCTTTCACAGAACACTAATTTCTCATGATGACCACCTGATCTTTGAAAACCTAACCAGATCGTTAACCGAGAAGTGCATGTAAACCAGTCCTTGAAAACCTGTGAGTGTCGCTCTCAGTCACAATCCACTCAAAGGCACCTGGAATATGCTCATGTTGGTGTGAGGTTTCAGCTTTCTAGATACTCATCTCTGGGTAAACCAGAAATCGAATGGCAAACTTCCTTTTCTAATAAGATGCACTATATAGAACTAGGTACTGTTTGCTCTTGGCTTTGATGACAGTCGGTGTGAGATGGGGAGGAGAGAGAAAACTGGTGTCGGTCTAAAGCAAAAACAATCAAAGAACAGCCTTGACATGATCTCTTTTTTCATTCTTATTTTTATTTTCTATCTAGGAGAGTAAGCAGTAGGTATGCCCATTGGAATCTTTTCCTTTGCTCAATGTCGAAGCAGCAGCAGTGACTAGCAAGGTACCGCTCAGGAGGGTGGACAGCTGTACCTGGAATAAACCATCTGCACCTGTTTCCCATGCCACACAGTGTGCCAAGCCTCAGTCCAAGAAGCATCTACCCAGCAGAGCACAGCTGTACAGACTAGGAAGAACTTTTCTGGATACTGCCTGACCTTTGGTCATGTTCCCTTTTTCCCTGACTTCGAAACTACCTCAGCCTCCCTTAGCTGTCTAGGCTAGCAATTGTTCAGCAGGAAAACAGCCAGCCGAGCCTGAGAAGGTGGGCATAAACTCCCTGCACAGCTGACAGGCAGCTGTTGCCGACCACGGCTGATGAGGCCAGGGCTTCACGGCAGAGAGGGAGACTAGCAAGACTCAGAGACAGGGTTGCCACGCACTTCGTCTCTCTGAAAGCCATCTCAGTCCAAAAGGAACATGTGGATGTCCTTCTGTTGCTTGGATGTTTCCCATGGGAACGTAGGTATGATAAACAGCTCTCTCAGCTCTGGTCCCGCCCCAAGTGCTAACTCATGCTTTCCCATTGCATGCAAAGGCCGCCCTGGCGTCATTCCCTCAAGCCTCTGTGAGGCCCACACAAAAGTCTTTCTCGCAATCCCACATCAAAATAGAGTATTTTGATGACCCAAATCTTGATTTCTCTTCTCTTTGGCTCAAGTGTCCTCTCACCTGTGTCAGTCTGCTCCCTGACCATGCTCCTCCTTGGCTGAACCACGGCGCCCTGTGAGGACCCGCCAAGATAAGCACTGAGGAGTTGACCAGGAGGCACGGCTCCCACTGGTAGGTTCATTTCCTGATGAATGTGTTACCAGGCCTGATAACAGAGGCTCCGAATGAGAAGCATGACCCTGATCTTAGCTTATTTTTTTTTTTCAACTGAAAAGGACCAGATTTGTCCACATTCTGAAACCAAGGAACCTCGCGCATGTTGAGTTCCTGTCATTGGGCTTTTTGAAGTGTGGAAAGAGGTTCTCTCCCCCATCACCCCCCACCCCACCCCCCCACCCCCCGCCAATTTTGTGGCAGGCATGATTTCCTGCTGAGAATACGCGAGCTGATTGCTGGTGGTCAGGCCAACAGGCTCACACTGGACTGGCTCCATCTCCTTCCAAGTTCCTCTCCCACTTCCCACATGCGAACAAGTCCAGGGATCATGAAGAAAAGCATGAAGGGCTCCAAGCAAAGAATTCAGCTGGCCGGCTTTCCCCCCAAAGTCAGCCAGTGGGAAGTAGCCACATGGGGTTGTTGTTCTGCTTGTTATAAAAAGCACTTAACTTCTTGGGGTACATCGAAGTCCACTTGCAAAGTCAAGTGGCTTGCACAGCCCATTATAAAGGTATCAGTATCTGGAATGGAGATCTTCTGTTTCCAATCAAATTTTATTACAACTGCTTTTGAAGGGCAAGACGTCTTGGCAGGAGAAATTCTCCTCTGATGAAAAACTTTGTTTACAATGATGGAATCAATGAGTCATTTGCCCAACCCAGGGCCTGAGCCCAACAAGGGGCCCACTTGAGGCAGAGGTTGGTCCCACTTCTGGAGGACACAGAGATTACCAAATACTAGTCTAAGGCAGAAAACAGAGCACCCACCTTGGCAATGCCCACAAGGAAAAGGGGTGGGGGTGGGGGTGCATGACAACGACTTTCCTTCTTTGAACAGGTCACGTTATGAAAGGCACTGAGAAGGACAAGCGAGTAGGTCAAAGTCATAGGCTTTCTCAGACTATGCTCTTTCACCCCTTGGTGTGATCATGGTTCTTAACTACTGAAAGGAAGAAGGCAGGCAGGCAGAAGTAAAAGGAAGCTTCTTCCCATGAGCTTCCTGCCCCGACCCTTTGTTCAAGCAGACAGAGAACCTATTATGGAGTGAGGCTGACAGCCAAGAGACAGGCATGGGTAAGCAATCGAAGAGCTGCAATGCGGCATCCCCAGACCAATTCCCTCTCCTGCCCTCTATCATTAAGGCCATTGGCTTCAGATTCCCCTGGGCATGCCCAGGCCAAACCCAGTCTCCGTGTCAAAAGGATGAGATGCCAGGTAATCTTTATAATCCCCGTCAATCAGTTTGGCAGCCGTGTTCCTGGCAAACCAGCAGTCAATCTCCTCCTCCCCATTGTAGATCTTCCTTTGTTTCCAGACCACTGGGACGCGGTGCCCTTTCACCTTCAGGACAGTCTCTGACCTCTGGTCGGCAGGCGGGAGTGGAGGAGCACTGAGCTGTTTGCTCGGCTCTGCAGCTTCCTCAGTGAGCTTAGCTTCCTGGTTCAGGAACTGACCTGGCAGGATACAAAAATCATCAGGTCTAAGTCAGACGTAGACAGCATTGTTCTGAAATGTGACTTCAAGTCAGGCCACTGGCAATTAGGAGGCGCAGGTGTACTGATTGCACAGGGGTGGGTAGGTTGTTTGTTGACCATGATCAAGGTTACCTCTCCTAGAAGGTGTTCAGACATAGCCCAAGTCAATAATCTCATATAGGAGGCACTAGGAAGGAGAGGGAAACCTGGTGGGGTCAAAGGTTATGCATGGAACTGCTAACCACAAGGCTGATAGTTCAAATCCACCAGCTGCTCCAAAGGAAAACAACGAGACTGTCTGCTCCTGTAGAGATTAATAACTTCAAAAGCCCTAGGGAGCAGCTACTATACTCTACAGGGCCACTGTAATTCAGAATCAACTCACTGGCAGGCAGTTTGCATTTTGCAGGGAGGAGAACAGAGGCCTGGTGGCACCGTGACTTAAGCACTGAGCCAATAACCCAAAGTCTGCAGTTTGAATCCATTAGCCTCTCCGTGGAGATAGATGAGGCAGTCTGCTTCCACAAAGACTATGATGTTGAAAACCCACAGGACCATTCCGTTCCATCCAATAGGGTCACTGTGAGTTGAAACAACTTGATGGCAGTGGGTTGGGTTTGGGGAGAGGCTCTTGGGGGCCTTTGATGACACAGTAGTGCAGCACTTGGCCGCCAATGAAAAGGTCCAGAGTTTGAACCCTCCAGTGCCTCTGTGGAAGAGAGCGGTGGCAATCTGCTTCCCTTAGATGACAGCCTTGGGGTTCTACTCTGTCATATAGGATCAGGTCACTATGAGTCTATGGCAGTCATGTGCTTATGCTAATTTTATGATTGAAATGTAGGGGTGCAGTCTAGCCTGTTAATCTGGAGTTAGTCATTGAGTAGCCAATCAGGCCTATGTGTGGGCATGGCTTTCTCCTGATATGTCTAGAAAATCTCATGATATTTCCCTTGTGAAGATGAGAATATATCTTCCCCAGTTGTTGGGAGTTAGTCTCAGAGAAGATGAATCATGGACAAGACAAGATGGCCGTGTCTGAGGAGCCGGAGAAGCCGGGTTGGCCCTGATGGAGTCAGACCTCTGAAGCTGGAGGAGCCACGTGAGGACCCCTGCTAGCAATGAGTTGCTTCTGCTACCCCTGGATGCTGTTGATGGACCCTGAACCCTGGAATCAAGGAAACATGGGGAGACCCCTGCCAGCGCCGGGATTCTACACCCACCGACCTGTGACTTCATGAGTCAGAAGGAGACATTATAGACTGGTATCGGGCATATGAGCTAATATCGGACTTATGACTTTGAACTGTTCTGGGTTGAGATGCTTTCTCAGTGTTCCATTCCTTTTGTATATAAACCTTTTCCTTATATCCATATGCGTGTCTATGAAATTTGTTCCTCTAGTCTACCCGGACTAACACAGAGTCTTTCTGTAGAGGAGAGAGCTGAGGTTGTATTCATAACAACCTGCTTTTTCTGGATGTTGTCCAGTTGCTCAAAGTAACTCAGAATCAAGATAACCATAGTCTGCTGGTAAGTGGCTGAGGACAAAGCCAGAACCGACAGAGAAGTAGGGTCAGATCTTACTCTCTTTCCTTCCTGATTATGAAGGTAATGAAGAAATAGGATCACCTGCCACCTTGTCATTTAGTGGACTGCTAATACTCAAAATAAAAATGCTAGGGCTCAAATGAGGGCATCTCGGAAGCCAGAGGAACGCAGGCCTGCATCTGTGAGAGGGGCCTCGGGTTTGGCAGTAAGGTTGCACAGAAAGGCCTCCATGCTCAAGTGCCAAGGCAACCTGCCTTTGAAACTGGGCCCTGGCAAGGGCTTGAGCTCTCCTTTGGGGCAAAGTCTCCATACAAAGTTGGGCATTAGCCTCTGAGGGAAGGAAGACTGTCTAGTGTTCAGTGCTGGGTCATGGATCGCCCTTTATTTGTATCTTCTTGCCTTGTGGGAAAGAACCAGATGCTAGAATAAATACTCTCAACTTCTTTGTATGCTTTCCCAGAATACTAGAGAGAACTTGTTTATAAAACCTCTTCTTATCCCCAAAAGTCATCAGGAGACAAAAACTGTGCCTTCCTATCTGTGTCTCTCTCTCTCTCTCTCTCTCTCTCTCTCTCTCTCTCTCTCTCTCTTTCTCTCTCTCTCACACACACACACACAGAGACAGAGAGAGACAGAGAGAGAGAGACAGAGAGACATACTCCTATTGAATTTCCCAGTCAAGCTAAAGACCTTGGCAATGTCAGTTTCACTTTGGGAGATTTGATGCTCTTCTTTTGAATTCAATGTGAATAAAGGTGCAGTGCTTACCTAACAGCCCATGGCAGTTGTTGGAAAGGCCTTTGCTGTTGGAGATGTAGAAGCCCAGGTGGTTTCGCTGGTAGGGTGCTGGTTTTTTGTAGAGGTGAATGAGGATGACAAAGGCAATGGTGCCCTGGATGGTGACGGTGACATTGGCATTGGCAGATACTGAAACCTCCAGCCCCCGACTCCCCACCAGCACACTCTGATTGCAAGGGAGGACCAGTCGGTCCCCACCATCCAAGATGACTCTCTTGGGTGTGATTTCAAGATAAGATCTCTCTGGCTTATTGACGAGAATGGTGATGGTGTGGAAGTAAGTGCGCTGTTTCTTGTGGCCATTTGGAGGAGCAGGGGCTCCGATTAACTCCCCATTCACAGTCACACCTCAAAATTGAAGGAGAAGGAAAAAATAATGGTTAGGAAATCTGCCCTATGTTTATGCCAACAGGTATCTAATCAGAATTCCTTTACTGGGGCTTATCAGGTCATTGCGTATCAGAAATGTTTGACACTAGGCTATTAACTTAAAGGTTGGTGATTCAATATGCCCCATAGCACCATGCAAGAAGGTCTTTACAATCTGCTCCCATAGAGGTTCCAGCTAAGAACACTTTATGGGGCTGTTCTACTTGATAACACGAGAGGCAACATGAATTGGAATCAACTTGGCAGCACTAGGCTTAGTTTGGGTTCTGAGTCTATCTTCATATCACTGCCCAATTCCCATAGAAAAGCCACTCTGTGATGACTGGTTGAGTGACTGAATGATTGAATGAATAAGATTAATATTCCATTTCCTTCTATGTGTGACCAGTATCTTAGAAGGCAGAGGAAGAGGTTGATGTGGATGTGGATGAAGAAACTCTTTGGAAGGGGTTACATGTTTGTTTACTTCCATTTATTGTTTGATTATAATGATAACTTTGTGACCCTGACATGTATTTGGCGTCTAGCAGTTGCCACTGATCCTAATTTGAAGATCTTGGATGCCACTGAGCTGTGTGGTATGATGGAACGACCAGGTTCATTTAAGTCCAAAATATTTAAATCTAAACCAGGAAAAGTATAGGATCACGTTAATCAATCAATGAAGAAAAAAGAATGTGACAAGATCCTACACTCATGATCTAAAAGCCTTCAGCAAGTAGGAGTAAAGGGGAAAATCATAAATTAAAAAAAAAACACCCACAACAATGTGATCCAACTGTATGCTGTTTTTAAGATACACACCTTCTACCTGAGGGTACAAATAGGTTGAAAGTGAAAAGATGAAAATGTGGACAATGCAAACAATAGGCCAAGAAAAGCCAGGGTGGCAATCTTAATATCAGACAAAATAGGCTTTAAGACAACATCTGTATAAAAAGCAAATATTTATAGAATGGAAGAAAGAAATAGATAATCCTGTTATTATACTGCCTCTTTCTTCCTTCAAATCTTTAAATATCTGACTATTGATATCGGCCAGACCATCTAGAAAGAAAGGATCACAATAATACTATAGACCAACTAGAGATGGTGCCTATGGAGTCAAAGCAAAAGCCATTGAGTCAACATCAATGCACTGCAGCCCTCTAGGACAGGCAGGCACCACCCCTATGATTTCCGAGACTGTAATCTTTTACGAAAGTAGAACGCCCCATTGTCCTCCGATGGAGCAGCTGGTGGTTTTAAATTGCTGACCATTGCATTGAAGCCCAATGCATAACCAGTACATCATCTGGGCTTCCATCTAGAATTTACTCACTGCCATCGAGTTGACACCAATTTATAGTGACCTCTAGGATAGCGCCTTCCTCTTTATCACTGCCTCTTTATCACTTTATCAGGCTGAGTGAGTCTGATGAGGGTGTTATGGACTAGTATTGAACTTAGGGACTTGAGCTGGACTGGGCTGGGCTGTTTTCTTTATATAAAGCTTTTTCTTGCACATAAAAAGAAAAAATAAGAGTCAGATATGGAATGTATAGCTAATGGTCTTCATGATCAATGACCTCATTTTTCATGAAAACAGAAAAACTCGATGGTGCCTAACTATCATTACTGAACATTTGATCAAATATTAGGTAGAAGAATGCTGAATAAAGGGGAGGAAAGGCAGAACAGAATTTAAAATTTTCATGGATTCTGGACTTCTGAGAGCCATGGAGGGTAAATGAGCTTCTGAAAGTATTACCCTGAGCCAATATCAAGAACTCCTAAAGCCACCCTACAATAGAATGATTTAGTCTCACTTGTTGATCCACATATCTGTCGATTCACATGAAGCTAAACTGAAAATAGCAACTTGGAAGATTAGATAGGATCCTTGGAGGGCAATGTGGAAATGGTTGCACAACTTGAAGAATGTAATCAATGTCAGTAAACTGTCCATGTAAAAGCTGTTGAACTTGTTTGTTTTTCTGTGTACCTTCTCAACTACAAAGTAAATAATAGAGGGGAATTTTTTAACTTCTATTCTACAACTCACACTGTTAAGAGACCAAAAGACAAGTCACGGGCTGGAAGAAAATAACTGCAAAATTCACATTTGATAAAGGACTTGCAGAAAAGATATACAAAGAATTCAAAATTTAATAAGAAAGCAAGAAGCTCAATCAAAAATACAAAAACAAAAAAAAGAGAGGGTACACTCAAGATTCCAACAGAAACCCCATTGAAGATATGTAAATGGTAATAAGCATGTAAAAAATGCTCCTCGTGTGTCACTGTTGAGATGATTTGAGGTATTATCAAGTTGGTCACAGATTCCTGGCAACCCCATACACATTGAAAAGGAAAAAAAGTACTGCCCAATTCTGCAGCTTTCCCAGGACAGATGGGACATCGGAGAGTTATGATCTGTGGGGCTTTCTCTGCCTGATGTTTGGAAGTCAGTGGTCAGGTCTTTGGCTCCTAGTTGGGCTTAGTTCAGAAGCTCTGTTGAAATGCGTTCAGCATCATGGCAACACACAAGCCTCCACTGACAGAAAACTAGATGAGATGCACTGGCAGAGTCAAAACCAGGTTTCCTCCATGGAAGGTGAGACTTCTGCTGCACTACCAATACTGCACACATATCACGGTTGATTCCAACCCGTGGTGGCCCCTCATGTGGTATCATGGAGCTGTGTTCCACAGGGATACCCAGGGCAGAGATTTGGGGAACCGATTCTCAAGCCTTCCTTCCAGAGCACCTCTGTGTGGCTATGAACCCCTTCCTTTTGGTTATGAGATGAGTGTGTTTAGACCACCTCAGGACTCCCAGACGTTATCGATGTCATTGCAGTTAAATGCCACTGAGTTGGTTCCGACTCATAGCAGCCCTCTGGGCAATAAGATGAAACCCTGCCTGGTCCTGCCCATGTTGATGATTCTGTCGGAGTCCATTGCTGAAGTCACGCTGTCCATCCATCTCGTTGAGGTCCCCCTCTTTTTCATTGACCTTCTATTTTATGATGCATGGCATTCCTTTCCAGGCCTGGGGCATGCCATTTTGTAGATCAAGCGAGTCTATCAAAATGGCTCAAATTCAAAGCAATGGCAACACCCAAAGCAATGGTCAAATAAGATGGAAAACATCTGAAATTCTGCCCACATATGGCTACAACAGCTTTCTTTGTAATTGCCCCAGATTGAAAACAAGCTATTCTTTGATAGGTGAGTGGTAAAGTCACTTGTGGTCTGTCCATACAGGGAAATATTATCTCACAGTAAAAAATGAACTCTCGGGGTTTTTTTTTAAATAAAAGAAAAAAATGGACTCTCAGGCTGTGAAAAGACATTAAGGACACCTTATGTCAGAGTCACTACATGAAAGAAGGTGGCCTGAATAAACTCCCTATTGTATGACTCCACCTATGCCATTCTCAAAAAAGAAAATCTAGAGGGGCAGTGAAAATATCAGATGAGAAGGGGAGGGGAGGTTTGGGGCAAATAGGTAGAATACAGAGCATTTTATGGGCAGATGAACTACTTTTCATGAATCTGTAATGGTGGAGACATGACAAATCCACAGGACTATGCAACACAGCGGGAAGCCTGATGTAAACCAAGGACAGAAATGCAAGATGTCTGGGGCAGTCATGTGCTTATGTTAATTTTATGATTGAAATGTAGGGGTGCAGTCTAGCCTGTTAATCTGGAGATAACCATTGAGTAGCCAATGAGGCCTCTATGTGGGCATGGCTTTCTCCTGAGACTTCTGGGAAATCTCACGATATTTCCTTTGTGGAGGTGAGAAGCTATCTTCTCTGGTTGTTGGGAGTTAGTCTCAGAGACAAGGAATTACAGACAAGATGGCAGTGTCTGAGCTGCTGCAGGAGCCTGAGGAGAAGGCCCATGGCCTTGCTCTGATGGAACCAGACCTCTGAAGCTGGAGAAGCCCTGGGGAGACTTCTGCTAGCAATGAGTTGCTTCAGCCATCACTGGATGCCTGCCGGTGCCACGACTCTGCACCCACTGACCTGTGCTTTGTGAGACGGAAGGAGACTTTATAGACTGATGTCAGGCATATGGGTTAATATCAGATTTATGACTTTGCACTGGGCTGGATTGGGATGCTTTTGTAATGTCCTATTTCTTTTATATATAAACCTTATATCCATATGCGTGTCTATGAAATTTGTTCCTCTAGTCTACCCGGACTAACACAATGTCTAACAGGAGTAAAAAACCTGAAGAGGAGCGAGAATACATGGGACTTGCTGTAAAACTTCTCAACAAACCTAAAACAGCCTGTTGGAAAAATAAAACAAACCTACAAGCTCTTCTGCTACTGGGCATGGACCTGGTAAAATCATTTAAGACACACACGCATACACAACTGCACCTGGATTTTCTCATCTGTAAAATGGGGGCATAATAGCTACCTAATTGTGAAATTCAAAGGATGTGTGTAAGTCAAGATGGGCAATCAAGTACTACTCCTTTCTTTTTTCTGTTCCTTATCATCAATTCAAAAGTAGTTTCTCTAGACTTGGCCAGGCCTGCAAGCTAGACCTAACAGAGGCTTCCGCCCTCTGAAGTGGAAGAGCAAATGGCAGGCAAGCCCACAGGGGATGCTGGGGGTCAAGTTAAGAAGCATGCAACATGTGTTTTGCTCTCAAAGAGCCAATGTTCAACCACAGAATATTGCTCTAGAAAAATCTCTTGGTTGCGATACCTTGGGGTTAGTCTTCCCGATAAATCTTGCCTAGCGACTTTTTAGACATTTCAAGAAAGAAATGGCCTTCCCTGGCAAGAGAAGAGACCTTGCGTTGGGCAAAGCCCAGGCTCCTCAGCCTCACAGGGCCAAGCATCTTTAGGTTGAGCTTCCCATCAGGCATGTGGAGCTGAATAAAGAAACCATGTGACCAGCTCCCAGTGGGGTAGGCTTCTGTTGGGGTTCAACCTCACTCCTGACCCCTTTGAAATGAGAAACAAGTAGATATTTAATTCTAAGGCTTACCCAGTAAAGAGAATAATGTGGGAAAGAAATCTCAAAATCAAACAGTAAATAATGACATCACACGTGTCTCTATGGAACTTTCTGGATACTAACATGCCACCAAGACCATTTTCTCAGAACTAAGGAATGCCAGAAGGTCCACTCCAAAGCTTGTCCTCACCAAGATGGATTGTGTGGCTGTCTTCACGGGCATGATGGAGACACTGAACTTGAAAACCTTTTTATATTTGAATTTCTTTCACCCAGCCCTTCTACAGACTATGGGTCCTGAGCCCATTTCACACATGCTCACTGAACACAAAGCTGGGTCAGTAGCTTCTGGGGCGCACATCTAAATCCTCAAGGAATGCAGATGGTTTAGTTTTGAACCCTACCTTCTCTCAAGGTTAGCACTTTTCCAAACAGAAAGGCATGGCAATTTGTCATGTGTTTGCATAGCATTTGATTATTTACAAAGCTTCCTATCCATGATATAGCTTGAGTTTGACACGAGTCCTGTGAACCAGACAGGACAAGTACCATTAGCTCCATTTGACAAGGGAGATCGTGGAAGCATTGGAATTGTGTGCCGGAGGTCACACAACTAGTTCAGTCACAGCACAGGATTTCACTTCACTGGATGTTCTTTCTAACGCCACGCCTAGAACACTGCTGCTTCCTTTAACACATCATCAATAGCCCTCATTGAGCAGGATGGGTATACCTTAGACAACTGGACATTCATCTTAAGAACAGAGAGGGAGGCTGCATGCCTTTGCCCTGTGTCCAGATGCCATATGAGAGACAGAACTTACCAGAACCCAGATGGTCAGAGACTAGCCTTAGAATGTCTCCCGGTTGTCCATCAATGTTAAAGCAGATTGTGAGCTGGCTCGAGGGGAAATCCACCACAAAATGGGGGTCTCCATCCGCTGGTGGTGTCAGAAAAGAGGAGAGAGAGAGAGAAATATTTACTGGTGCTTTCCACTTGTCCGTGTCTCTTCACATTTCCTAATGCAGTCCTTCCATCACCCCAAGACCAATATGGGGAAGATGGGATCTTTCCTTTATGAAGGAGGAAGCCAATTAGGAGGTGTGCTGACTACACAGTCACCCAGTGAGAATCTGGCAAATAATTCCATGTTCCCAAAATCAAAACTGTACTTCCTGCCACAGAATCAATGACAACTCATAGAGACCCTGCAGGACAGAATAGAACTGTCCTTACGGCTTTCTGAGGCTATAAATCTTTATGGGAGCAGAAAGCCTCATTATTCTCTCACAGAGCAGCTGGTGGGTTTGAAATGCTGACCTTGCAGCCAGCCTGACTCATACCCCACCATCTGCCACCATGAGACAGTTCCTTTAAAATCAAGTACAATTTTCCTGTTGCCATACTGACATATGCTACATGTAGATGACAGCATTAATAGATGAAAGTGTCTTCTTGTCATAGCCTTCAACTATGACCAAGTCTGCATTCGTCATTTTTTGATGTGAATTTCTCCATCTCATTTTCTTTCATCTTCAATTGCCTAGCTTCATCAGAATAAGGCTCTCACAGAAACATTCTTTGCACTCATCGTATGTCCTCCTTACAGAAGGGAGCTAATAACCCACCACCCCAACAGATGTGCTCGCCGCTCACTGAAAAGTCGACTGTTGGAGCCCACCAACTGCTCTGCAGGTGCGGGACCCTCAGATCTGCTCTTGCAAAGATCACGGCCTCGGACAGGCACTGGGGAAGTCACACGGGGTCACACGGGGTCTCTGGAGTCAGAACTGATGGCAGCACACACAGGACTGACCAGCACAGGAAGCAAAAAGCCCACAGGATTGGGGGGGGGGGGCGCGCTGGGTTTCTATCAAGGGCCATGGAATAGTCTGAGATGAGCTGATGGTGACGGTTGAACGGCAAGAAGAACATCGGTGAGGTCATGGAGGTGTACCTATGAAGATCGTGGACATGACAAATGTTCTGCATTCCTCTACCTTTATCAGGCTAAAGAGATCCTGATGGGAAGGGGACTTGGAGGGCGGGAAATCCAGGAGCTAGGAGGTCAGTAGTAGAGCCAGTGATCAGGATGTGAACCTTTGCTTTGGGTGATACTGACTATTCTTCAGAGCTGTATAAATGGGTGAGACCTTGGACTCCAGCTGGCCCCTGTCTTCAATTTCACTTCCTTTCAAGATCAAGAGCCTTGCCTTGAAGTCTACAAAATCCTTCCCAAGAGACTAATCGATTCTCTTACGACATAGGTGATTCCATTTCTCTCTCATGTATGCACCAAGCACTACATGTTTCTGGATGCCTCTCCACTTGGTATGGCTGTGTAACTCATTGTCGTCATGCTGATTCTGGCTCATGGCAACTGACGTGTGACTCGGTAGAACTACTCTCTTGGGCTCTGCTTGATTGCAATTTTTATGGAAGCAGATTGCCAGGCCTTTCTTCCTTGGTGCCACTGGGTGGGTTCAAACTGCCATTGTTTAGGATAGCTGCTGAAGGCAAACTTCTTGCAGAACTTGGGAATCTGTGCCTACCTATATGTGGGAAGCGGCCGGGAGGAGGGTGTTTTCAAACAGTAAATGAATGTGCTTGGTGTGACTGTCTCCAGCCTCACCCCTGATGTCCCCCGAGAGAATTGGGCTGACTTTACCGTGAAGGGCTATGAGCATCCTGTGAAGAGCAACATACACAAAAATGCACAGTCTTGGCCATTTGCAGAGGCGGGAAATTATTCCCAGAGGTGGTAACTGTTTGTGTCCATATGTTTGGCACTTGGTTGAAGAATAGGTGGAGCTTTACTGAGAGTTCCTCTCAACTCACACCTCCTGGCTACTCAAGTCTTCCCAACCCTTTAATGTGAAATGATGCTGCTTGCTGCAAGACAGGGAAGGGGCCATTACACCACCCGAGAAGGAGGAATTTGGGGATGCAATAGGACGTGGGTGTGCCTAAGATACATCTGCCCAGTGGAGCTGGGGTTTGTATCCCCATAACTCATCTACAGCACACGGGCTTTATGAACTTTCAGGCAGAGCACCCTGGCAGAAATGCAATACCAAACACTAACAAAGGAAGATGTCAACATAAAACCCAGACCTGGTGTTGTTATTCCAACTGGATTGTCATTGCAATTCCTGGAATCTGGCAAGAGAAAATGTTATGCTCTTTCCTTGATCTCATCTTCCTTTCTAAAGATAAGGATTACAAACAAACAAACAAACCCACACCTGGCCTATCAACCCTCCCTGCCGAGCACCCACACTTCAGCAAAGTCTTTCCAATTTAGCAGTGACCCGAAGTTCTGCTGCCCATCTCGTCTTCTGCCCTGGCCGTGGCCAGGCCTCCTCAGCACTGCACTCTCTCCAGAACATTTCTGAGGGTCTTATGAGGAGCTTGGCTCTCAGCATTCACCTCCAGGGTGGGCTTGGGCAAAATAAACCCAGACCTTCAAGTCTTGTGCTCCCGAGTTGGCTTCAGGGAATTCCTGGCTGGCCGTCTTTGATTTAGTTATCACTTTCAATGTCAGCACAATGACACTCTTATTCCTTACCTGATGTCTTTGAGATCTTGATTTTGGGGTTGAATGGTTTCTCGAGAGCAGGCCCTGAAAAGGAGAAAGATAGGAAGGAAAGACTTATTCATGACAAAGTTCCCGAAATGTAGATAAAGAAGGGGAGGAGCAAGATTTAACTTTAAGATAAAGTCATATGCACAGCAATTCAAAGAAAAAAAATGTACAGTCGAAAAACATCACAGGTTTTAAAGAGGTAGCTTGGTGTCACGAGACTCAGGCAAAGGCATCGAATATGGCGGCTTCATTATTTCATTTTCTTATGAATTAGGTATTGTTCTGTCTCCTGATTTCTGTGTCTATGGTGGAGAAAAATGGTCCATCCTATGTAGGCTATCTCGATCATCAGCTGGCAGAAGTGAAAGGCTTGAATTACATGTTTCTAAACCCCATCTCCCTTCCCAACCCAGTCCTCTTGACCTGGGTGACAAAGGAGGTGCAGAGGGGCCTGGACAGAGAAGGCATACCTTTAGATCAGTGGTTCTCAACATGGGGGCCAAGACCCCCTTGGGGGTTGCCCAATTCATAACAGTAGCAAAATGACAGTTATCTTCATGTTAGCAACTAAAATAATGTTATGGCTGTGGGTCACCACCGCATGAGGAATCATAGGAAAGGGTCCTGGCATTAGGAAGGTTGAGAACCACTGGACTAGATGGGCGTTGAACTTTAGCAAGCAAGCGAAAGCTGTCAAACATACCCACCCCTCCAAAAGAAAAACATTTCTTTAATGATTATCACAGTTTTAAAATAAAAATGGGAGCTTGTTCTGAAGACTAGTGTGTCAAGAAAAATATTATTATCATTATTTTCATCTTATTTCAAAGCATCCCTTTATGAAATCAGATGGTAATTGTTTCCACTTATTCCTTTGGCTTTCTGAGTCCTTTTTTCATGCGTGTTTCATCTCCCCTAAAGCTATGGAGGTCTGAGTTGTTGACATATAATAAACATGTCACAGTACAAAGCCCTTTTCTTTTTGTTTTCCTGGAGAAGGTAACAGAATTATTAGTATGAGGTAATAGCATCGTGCCATTTGTTTGCAATCAGAAGCAAAATTGCACTCATTTTGCCAAGACACACTCCATTCTTTCTAAATGGGAAATACTGGAGATAATTTTTAGGTAGTGCCATGATCTGAAGTTTTCAACACATGTCTAGAACTATGCAGTCTTTCAGGGAAGGGGAACCTAACATTTGGAAAGCATGAATTATGTGCCAAGGGCTTTACACATTTTATCCTTGCTACAGCCCTCTAGAGAAATTATTATCATCCCCGTGTTACAGAGGCTATGGAAGCTCAGAGAGGTTCAGAAATTTGCCTGCGGCATCACAGCTAGCTAGACAGGGGTGGGAAGTGGGAGGGAAGGAGGGAGGGAGGGAGGGAGGGAGGGAAGGGTGGTCAGTACACGGACACTTAGCTCGGTCTGCATCTTCACATCACACTCTCTCTGCCAGACTCAAGAACTTCTCAGAAATAGAGCACAAGGAATAAGCCCCCTGCAATCAAGTCGATCGTTCTAGCTCACACTGACCAGAAAGACAGAGCAAAACTGCCAGTAAGATTACCAAGGCTGTAAACCTTTATGGACGCAGACTGCCACAGCTGTCTCTCGTGGAGTGGCTGCTGGGTCAGGACTCAGGGCCTTTTGATTAGGGCCCCACTCAAGTCCAAGGAGCACGATGTTGGCTGTCTCATAGGGTCTGGAGTGATGTCAGTTCCCCCTTAGGGCTGTAAGCTTGACACGATTCTTTAAATGTTACACAAATTCCACATAAAAAGAAGCCCCTATCATGAGTGGAATCACCAATCCTTTCTCTATTTGTATTCAAAATGGCTGAGAGGATGAGTTTGTAACTGGTGCAGAATCCAGATCCCAGAGGACATGTGGTCTCAGCAAACTAAGATCAAACATATACATAATATGAGGGCTATGTTAAATTACTTGAAAATAAAGTTATAGAAAGGCACCTAAACATAACATGAAACTTCGTTTGGTCATCGGATGTCTCGGATTTTGCCTGCGCAATGGGGGACACTCACTTGACTGATGATTTATGGATGGACTGGTTTTAATGGGCAATGTTTCTGGGCCAAGTGCCACCTGTTAACACTACTATTGCAGAACCCCCAGTTTATAATAAAGCAAGTACAACCATCTGCTATGCCCTTTTGAAGACCATAAGGTGCATGTAGGACTGCTGTTCATGAAAGCGAGACTGGTGAAAATGAATAAAATAAGAAACATGAATCTAAGTACTACATCATAGTTTTCCAAATCAGTAAACTCTAAGTCATATTACTTTGGAACAATATAATATGAATATTATTGATGATGAGATATAATACATAAAAGGAAGATCATTTTATAAATAATGTAAAATAAAAAGCAACAGGCTCTGAAGCATGTGACCCTGGACATCAAAGGAGTCAAACTGGAGACCCTGAGGTCTAATGGCCCTCCCGCCTTGCCGTCTGCGGAGCCTTGTTACCTGGTTGCATGTCGGCTCCTCTTAAGCTTTGCATCACGGTTTCAGGGCCTGCTACCGCTGACATGTCACCGTAGCCGTGCTCTCGGCTGTCTGTCTGAGTCTCTTCAGCTGGTCTCTTTAGTTTCAGGGAGGTGAACGGGGTGAGGAAGTGGTAAGTCACCGCCAGCGCCCCAGCCTTCTGCCCGAGCCGCTCCTTCTCCCGCTCATCGTCACTCTGCAGCCAGGAACTCAGCAGCTCCTTCACGGCGAGGTAGCTCCAGAGACGCTCGAGGTGGTTGGGTTGCTGCTGGCCAGCCCCCTTGGCAGGCATGGAGCTGCCTGGGACATCATTTCCCTCTCTCTGGGGCTCCACGGGCACGTCTGTCTTCAATAAGACAAACTTCTTACTATTGCTGGCTGTGACCTCCACGTGCAACTGATCCATTTTCCTGTCCGCCAGCTTCCCAGCGATGATGATTTCCGAGCCATTGAAGTAGTTGGGGAACAGGGTTTGGGTGGCATGCTTCACCGAGTTGGGCGGGTAATCAACGCGGATATCCGAGAGGAGAGGGGTTCTGATCTCATCGTAGAACCTGAGGACCAGAGAGAAGCAAGAGTCAGGATTCTGCCTTGGCTGCGGGGAAGAGAGGGCCCGAAGGAAATGACGAACTGTAGTTCTAATCTTACAAGTGGTCTAGTCCCCCGTTCCATCCCATGCAGCAGTCCTGCAGGAGGTTGCACCCACAGGCAAAATAGGACTCGCTCTCACACCAGGCTACCTCATCTCCTTGTCCTGGCTTCCTGGAATCAAAATCAAAATCCCTGAAGTTTCCGTTCTCTCGTCCCCGTTTTGCTTCGGAAGCAACACAGAATGAGTCTATTCCATCGCGATGCAACAGCCAGTGAGAAGACTTCAATAAAAGACACAGCTGTGGGAGTCTTCAAACTGTGGGTCACGCTCTGGCTCACTAAATGTAAGGCCAGCAGTTCCGACCCACCGGCTGCTGTGCCCGAGGAAGATGAGGGTTTCTGCTCCTTCCACCCTGTCCAAGAGGGTCACTATGAATCACAATTGACTAGATGCCAATATGCTTTGGAGGTTAATCGTTCCCAGGTTCATTGGCTATTCTTCATACCTTACAATTTAAAGACAAACACAGCCACGTTTTTCACCACATGGCGCAGTGGTTAAGCACAAAGCTGCACCCTGAATGGACAGCGCTTGAACCCATCCGCTGCTCCGCAGGAGAAAGAGGCGCAAGGCTGTTCCTAGCTTAGAAACTCTGTGGGATATTCTCTACAGGGTCCTGTAGAAATAGTATGAGGCAGAATCAACTGGATGGCATTGTCTTCATTTGGGGCTAAGTTACTCAAAGGTCCCTGTAGAATGTTTTTTCCTAGAATCAAATATATATTCCATTACAGTTCAAACCAACACAACATACCGAAGAACTCTGGCTATGATTTTGACATTATGCTTTTATGGGAGTCAGCATTTTTTTAAGACGGGGAGGAAGGCTTCAGGAACTAGAGGAAACTTGTATGCATCATCACTGCCCGGCTGCCCCTTGACTGGTCTGTCTCCTCCCTGTGACTCCCCTTTAAAGGGGCGACCAATTACCCACCAGTGGGCCTTAGGTCCCCACCCTGCTCTCCTCCTCCTTTGTAATGAAGTGATTCTAGTTCTGTGGTGCAGGTGGGAGCTATTTTTTTAATCATTTTATTGGGGGCTCATACAACTCTTATTACGATCAATACATACATCAATTGTATGTAGACCACATTTGTACATTTGTTGCCATCATCATTCTCAAAACATCCTCCTTCTACTTAGACCCTTGGTGTCAGCTCCTCATATTTCCCCTCCCTTCCCACTCCCCCTCCCTTGTAAATTATTATTAAGGAATAATTAATAAATTATCATTATTTTGTCATATCATACACTGTCTGATGTCTCCCTTCACACACTTCCCTGTTATCCATACCTCAGGGAGGAGGTTATATGTAGATCCCTGAAATTGGATCCCCCTTTTTACTCCACCTTCCTTCCACCCTCCCTGTATCACCACTCTCACCACTGGTCCTGCTGGAATCATCTGTCCTGAATCTTCCATGTTTCCGGCTCCAGTATATATCCCCTGGTCTAGCCAGATTTGTTAAACAGAATTGGGATCATGATAGTGAGGGGAGGAAGCATTGAAGAACTAGAGGAAAGTTGCATATTTCATTGTTGCTACACTGTACCTTGACTGGCTTGTCTCTTCCCTGTAATCCTTCTGTAAGGGGCTGTCACTTCACCTACAGATGGACTGTGGGTCCCCACTCTGTACTTCCCCTCACTTATAATGATGTAACTTTTAGTTCTTTGATGTCTGATATCTGATTCCTTTGACATCTGGTGGTCACACAGGCTAGTATGCTTCCTCCATGTGGGCTTTGTTGCTTCTGTGCTAGATGACCCCCTGTTTACTTTCAAGTCTTTAAGACCCCAGATGTTATATCTTTTGATAGTCAGGCACCATGACTTTGACATTTTGCTTTTATAAAAGTCAGGATTTATGTGTATTTTTTTAAGTCAGCATTTATGTGTACTAGCTTTTCTCGTAAATAGTTGCTTCCGGTTAAGTAAGAGGACAGCTAAACTTCTTTTTCAAAGATCTAGAGAGCACAGGCCATAGAGGTAAACAGCTACCTCACACAGTTCCTTACAGTATGCCTTGGGGCCTCAGCCTTAACCTTTCTAAGGAAACTTTTTTTCAGTAATAACATGGGATGTTAATAGTACCTACTTTGGAAAACTACTGTTCTGCCAAATGTACTCCCCCTTTCTTTCATAATAGTGGAGTTTTAACAGAATATATGTGTATCTAGTTGGAAACATCTCCTAGCCTCTACTGCCAAAAATGTGGTCCCATGACTCACCAGTAGACTGTGAACAGACATGGCAGGTATGACTTCTACAACACCAGTAAAAGGAAAGTGACTTGCTTTGACTTGAGCCCTTCCATTAGACTGGACGACAGAAGTAACAGTGACCTATTTCAACCTTGCAGTTGTGAACACAATAAAATGGGAGAAACCTTAGTCTCTGAATCACCTTAAGGAGAAGAGTCTAGACTACTAGAGATGAGAGAAAGAAAATTTATCTTATCTTATTTTAGTTACTGTGTCCTCTCTGTTATAAGATGCAACCCCTCCTATCAGAATGCTAGTGAGTTTGGATGCACAATGAAACACTTGATATGTTGTGTGGGCTCAATGACTGGTTAAAATGGCACATGGGTGATTTTCACAGCAAGGCAATGCAGTTACTTCAGTGCAATTGCTTCTGCATGCATATTCCTCCATGAATCTCAATTCTGTAATGCAATGCGTTTATTTCTTCCTCTTTTAACCTGGCTTTGAATAATTTTGAAAATGTAAGAAGCCAAATTTCATTTTCATTAAAACTCTGATGAAAATGTTAGGGGAAAATGGTGTATCCACACTGAGTTTTATTTTATTAGATATCTTCAATTAGGTTATTCATTAATGCACTAATGACTTTTCTTTAGTTATGACTATGAAATATGTGCAAATCTACCTAAACTTCCCTTTTTTTTTTTTTTTTTTAGGCATCACTGCCCTGGTGGTGGGAGTAGGAGGCCCAGCCTTTGCTCCTGTGAGCGGGAATTGAACCTCCATCCCAGTGGGCCGCAGTCCCACACACAACCACTATGCCACCGGGGCTCAGCCCACTTCCCTTTTCTTTTATGGCAGAAAATTCTCAACCTAATGCCATGACCCCTTCATACAGTTCCTCATGTTGTGGAACCATAAAATTATTTTTGTTGCTACTTCAGAGGTGTAAATTTGCTACCATTATGAATTAGGCAACCCCCGTGAAGGATCATTTAACACCCCCCCACAGGTTGAGAACCATTGTTTGAAGGACTAGCTACTACATAGGCCACAAAGAAGCAGGTTGAAGCACTTAATGCCCACCTAGGAGTCAGTATTTCATGGACTCAGAAATGCTCATATGCATCTTAGTTTTTGTTTCTTCCCCACTCAAAGTAATAACGTGGTCACTGACAAGTCATTTAAGCAGTTTTCAAATGGGAGCTAACACTACCTCTTCTACCCAGCTCCTGAAATCAGTATAAGTTAATTAGAAAACGCTTTGAAATGTCAAGAAGAGCATTATCACTGTAGCAATGAATTGACCACCTATTCCATGATGACACTCTGCTAATACTTTACCTGTATTCTCACGTACATCCTGGGAATGTGCTATGATCCTCGTTTTATAGATGAAAAACCTGAGGCACTCACTAAGCCAACCCAAACTCATTGCCATGAGGATAATGTGAGCGCACAGTGAATCTATAGGACAATGTTGAACTGCTCCCATGGGTTTCTGAGACTATAACACTTTACAGGCATAGAAAGGCACATTTTTATCCACTGACATGGCTAGTGGGTTTGAACTGCTGACCTTGCAGTTAGCAGCCCAGCATGTACCTTACTGCACCACCAGGGCTCTGTAAACTCAGGCACAGATAAAGGTGGTCTTTTCTTTAAGTTTTGAAAAAAAAATTGGCCCTCTGGGGGGAGTAGGAGGACCAGCCTTGCTCCTGGAGAGCTGCTGCTGGATTTTAACTGCCAACCCACACAACCACTATGCCCCCAGGCCTCAGCCTAAAGTTTTTTTTTAAACACCCAGCTGTACCTCTGTCAAACTGAGGCACCAACACGTGTTTACAGGCTTAAAACAGGACCCAAATTTGAATCCAGATGTACCAGGTTTCAAGACAAAATATAATCTATCCTAGTAAATAAGTTATGAAGATTACCAATAGATTCAAGATCAAGGTGTGGAAAACCCCCCTGAGTCCTGAGCTGCCCATTGACTCCAACTCCAGCCTCATCTAGAGCATCCCCCACTGCCCTGGGAAGAGGGACAGACCCAACGAGCTGAGCGCTGGCATCGTCCTCCTCTTGAACACGCCGCGTGAGGCCGCAGTTCTCCAGCGACAGCTTCTCCAGCAGTTTGAAGTCCACATCATTTCCAATGCCGATGGTGAAGATGCAGATTTGACCTCGAGCGGCCTCCTTGGTGTTGTTGAGGATCTTATGGGTGTGGGTTTCTCCTACAGTGGGTCTCCCATCTGTCAGGAAGATGATGAGGGACACGCTCCGGTCTTCAATGTCGTTGTGGGCCACGTAGTTGTTGAGCAGGCTGATGCCCCTCTGCAGAGCCGCGTTGATATCTGTGCCTGTGAACATCAAACCAGGACAGCTCATGACTTCACACTCAGCTCACGAACTCAACCCCAATTCATAATGCAGCTGCTCTTGGTTGTGCAAGCATTAAGAGAGGGAGAGGTGCGGGGAAAGAAGTCCCTCCCTCTGGATGGTGCTTCCGAGTTACACAGGTGGTGTGGAACCTCAGCAGGGTTTGTGCAAAGAATCTCACCGGTGACAGATTTTGCTGCTGCTGCCATTGAGATGGCTCCAGTCAACCTGGGGTACAAGAGAATGGAAAGTTGCTCTCAACACAAGACTGGTTGAGAAAAATTGCTGCAAAGTCCACAACAGTGCACTCAAATATACCAAGGATTAGGAAAATTTTAAGACGGGGCCACCTTTCACTTCACTCTGGAAAGAAAGAACAAATTTGTCTTGGAGGAAATACAGCCAGAATGCTCCTGAGAGGCAAGAATGATGGAGAGGCTTGGGGTCGAGTAATTTGTACATGTTGTCAGGAGAGACCAGTCCCTGGAGAAGAACATCATGCATGGTAAAGGACAGGGGCAGCAAAAAGAAAATAAAAGAGGAAGGGACTCCACAAGATGCATTGACACAGTGACTGCAACACTGGGCTCAACCCCAACCACCATAGTGAGTTCGTTCTGTTGCACACAGGGTCCCCATGAGTCAGCACTGATTCAATGGCACCCAACGACTGTGTGTGCGTGTGTGTGTGTTCTTCAGAAGGTGTCTGTGTCCTGGTCGCATAGTAGATACATGGGCTGCTGCTAACCACTGGGTCAATGGTTCCAGACCAGCAGTTGCTCTGTAGGGGAGACATGAGAAACTCAGAGGGACAGTTCTACCCTGCTCTACAAAGTCCCTACCGGACAACATCAACCCAATGGTGATGAGTTTGGTTTTTGCTTTTGAATCATACCTTAGTAAAGAAGTCTTAAAATCTTAGCATTGAAGATGTTGCAAAGCACAGGAGGAGAGTGCTGGCTGAAGGGATCGGAAAGAAGGGAAATAAAAGAAAGAAAAGGACACAGAACAGGGAAGTGGGAGGGACCACTGGACATGGCTTTGAGGGGCTTCAAATGTCGCGGTGCTTATTGAAAACCAAGTAGATCATTTCTCTTGAACCTTGTTCGCAATTTTACACCCCGGGACTCTGCCTTTCCCCCACATCTTTTTGAGGTGCTTGTCACTGGCACTTGATGCGCTCTGGTTAAAATTGTGGGACCGTGGCCATAGTGGGTTTTCAACAAGTATTCGCTCTGGATGAGATGACAGAGCGATGGGGAACTGACTGATTGGTCTCTGGATGAGCTATGAACTCCATTCAACTTCTGCTGCTGCCCTCCATTACCCCATAAAATGGAGAGTACTGGCCACAGCCTAGAGTGAAGGTTTCTTTTTTCTGGTGGCAGTAATTTGTTAAACTAGCTTTACTTTCATAAACTTTATAGGACAAAATAATCACCCATGTGAAGTGTCAAATGAAGTGATTTTTAACAAATGTATTTAATTTTACACCCACACTTCAGCCCAGTTACAGAATAGTTCCCTCACCCCGAAGGGCATGTTGTTATCTGGCTTTAAAGTGCCTCCCGTGTTTGAGTGAACCAGACAGTGTCCCCACAGCTTCACTTTCTCCCGACTTGTTGGCTACAAAACCACTAAGACCATGTCTGTGGTGCCCCTTTCTAAGAAGCAAAAAGCATCCACCCCTAAGGGAACATTAGAGCTGAAACCGTAGTTAACATTTCTTTCCATTTGTTAATTTCCATTTCTTAATGGACAACCTAATTTTGCCTCTGGATGTGTGGGCATAGACTAACTGGCAAGTATTTCTTTCTCTTTAATCTAGCTCTTAGCAGCAGTGCCAAACTGTTCAGTCGTGTGGCTCATGCCAAATGCCGCAGCAAATGGTTGGATTTAACGGCTCCACTGTCAGATAGCTACTAAAAGCAGAGCTGGGTTCGACCAGGGCTTCCCCTGTCTGCCCACTTACCCAATGGGCCTGTACTGCAGAGGGATCCAACCAGGCCGTGCAAAAATCACACACAGGAGAAACAGCCAAGGGAGACTACTCCCATCGTTAAAAATGGTGGCCTATATGATTCTTAACAAAGGGCTTATTTACCACAACAAAATTTACCCAAAGGACGTACCATATACTGAGCCCTTTTCAAA
Organism: Nesogale talazaci; assembly: GCA_004026705.1. Taxonomy (NCBI): domain Eukaryota; kingdom Metazoa; phylum Chordata; class Mammalia; order Afrosoricida; family Tenrecidae; genus Nesogale; species Nesogale talazaci. The sequence goes on along the minus strand of PVJH01011544.1, from coordinate 8,342 downwards.
GGACTATAGATAAATTAGGTTCTAATAATAACCCCATTTTTTATTAAAATCATTTTCTTAGGGGCTCGTACCTCATTTTTCACAATACATAAATACATATACTGTGCCAAGCACCTTCACATGCTTGCTGCCATTATCATTCTTCAAATATCTGCTTTTCCACTTGAGCCCTTGATATCAGCTTCCCATCCTTTCCCCTCTGTCCCTGCTCCCCTCTCTCCCACTAATCCTCAATACTTTATAAATTATTATTGTTCTGTCATATCTTACACGCCCGACATCTTTCTCTGCCCACTCCTCCGATGTCTGTCCTCCAGATAGGAGGTTATGTGTAGATCCTTGTAGGTGGCTCCCTCTCTCTCCGCCACCTTCTCTCCACCCGTCTGGTAACTCCAATCTCACCACTGGCCCCAGAGGGCTCATCTGTCTCGTATTCCCCATATCTTCAATTCCCATCTCTACCAGTGTACCTTCTCCACTTCAGCTGGATTTGTAAGGTAGAGTTGGGATCATGATAATTGGGGGGAGGAAGCCTTTCGGAACCAGAGGAAAGTTGTATGCTCCATTGTTACCTCACTGCGCCTTGACTGGCCTGTCTCCTCCCTGAGACTCCCCTGTAAGGAAGTGTCCAATTGCTAAATGAATGGCCATTTAGAGCAGAAGCAGCAAAGCCAGCATGGGAGAAGCACACCAACCTGTGTGATCAAGAGGGGTCGAAGGAAGCAGGTATCAAAGAACAAGAATCACATCACTATGAATGAGGGGGAGAGCAGGGTGGGGAACAACCCCATTCTTAGTCTCAATGTCCAGGGAGAAAGCGGAAACTTAAAGAGGTAAAACAAATGGTAGAAGGGGATTCACACCCAGGAAGTCTGTCTTCAGAATCTACACTCCTGACCCCAGTAGTGTGAGGTGCTGCCCGGTGGATTTCCACTGATAGCAATTCCACATGACAGCAAAATTGCTTCGTCGGGGTTTTGAGTTCCTAAGGTACCCGTAGAGGTGCTTTGGTGGTTCGGTGGCTATGCCTTGGGCTGCTAATCACAAGGTCGACTGTTTAGAAACACCAACCAGTCTCTCTGAAGAAGAAAGATGAGGCCTTCTACCCTTGTAAAGGGTCCCAGCACCTCACAAGGTAGTTCTCCCCTGTCCTATGGGGTTGTTGGCCTTTGGAAGGTCCCCGTGAGTTGGAATGGACTCAGTGGCAATGGCCTTTCATCCTTTTGGAAATAGACTGCCAAGTCTTCCTTCCACAGATGCTCCGAGTGGGGCTGAACCACCAATCTTTCAGTTGGCAGTCAAGTGCTTGATCATGAGGCTGCCGAGTCTCCTTACTGGAATAGTATCCTGCCTGCAGAAGCATAAATGGGTTTTCCATTCACCTTTAGAGGTTGGCCAATGAAGTATGGAGAATACCAGCATGACTTCTAAGGGTTGAATTCCAAAAGAAACAGGATACCTATTCAATTATTTGCTAAAATTCTTTCTCCTACTCAAAGGCACACCCCGTTATTCTATGAGTAGGCAGTATCATTCAGAGGACTTCAGGGTTAACACGCATTCATCCACATACTATACTCCTGTGTATGAGCAATGTTAGACATCCGGGGATATACAAAGATGGTAAGAGTCTCTTCCCTCAGGGACTGTACAGCCTTCCCATCTCCCAGCCATAGACCATCATTATAATATTGAATTGATGATTTATTTCTCTCTTAACCAATAAAATGGTTTCTAGATGCATTGTTACCTGAGACTAGTAGGAAAACCCATTATAAATCAAGTTTCATCCACAGAAGATCTGCGTTCTAAATGAAGTTCATCTGGGACAACAGAGGCTTTGTAATCTAAGTGAAGTAGCAAATATAGGAAAGATGCCCAGTCCCAGAAAGAAGAGAACTGAACTGGGTGTTTCCTGTATTTAACTGTTTCAGCAGAGACAAAAATGAACTAAAACACCAGCACCAAGATGGCATCTCTAAAAGGTTCTTTAGAAAAAGAGGTGTGTGTTGGAGGTTGGGTGAGGGTGGGGTAGAACGATGGTCAGACTCAGTTCCCCTAAATATTCCTCTATGAGCACCTCTTATTTCCATTATTAGTACAGTGGATGCATAGCAACAAGATTGAGACCCTGTGGAGACATTTACATCTGCTGGTATAGCTGGGTGATCTAATGTGCTCCAGTCAGAGAATTATTTTAATATTTCTTGGATAAAGAATTCTTTGTCCATCTCTGAACAGCATGCACATTTAGCTGGCTACCATAGTAACCAAAGCAGGTTTCAAAGCCCAACATCCCCTCCACTGCATTTTGTATACCAGCCATGCTGCTTATTTCCCCACCCTGCAACCCACAGCCCCCTCCCTCCACACACACACACCTGGGACTCACAGTCCCGCCACCCAGCTGCTGATTGGCCTCAGGTCACATAGGCTAACCGTTAACAGGCATTTCCATCTGCTCTGTCCTAAAGGTTGGGGACACCCAAGAGCACCCGACAGTAGATCATCCATTTCACTTTCAGTCTCCACCCACAAGCAATTTACAAACTGAAAAACCAGTTTCATTGTTCAGGACTCCTGAGATAAGCCAGGAAAAGCCTTCCAAAACATATCAAGTATTTTCACTTATAACTTATTTGGCCATCGTAGTGTGAGGGTGGGAATGGGAGAATTTACAGATTGGGTGCTCAGGGAAACAGAAGCTTCTGGGAACTCTGTTATTTTCTGTCCTATAATCAGCTTCCACTTTCAAATCCTCATCTGTTGGCAGAAAATTAGTGACGTACTTATTATCAGCCAATGTGAAAAAAAAAAAGGGGGACCGCAGCTACCTCCACTGGGCGACATGTGGTGAATGAAGATTTTGCCATCTCTGATGTTGTTGGGTGTCACCGACACCAAGTGGTCCTTCCACACTTTGATCTGGTTGGCAAATCCGATGATACTGAAGTGGTCCTGGGGCCGGAGGTCATGGAGGATGGTGAAGAGGGCATCCTTGGTCTAGGCAAACACAAGTTCAACACCAGTCACTTGCTGAGGGGATCAACTCCCATCCTCCTCACAGAAACTCCCCTGAGGCACAGTGACTATCCAATACTCCCATTTATAGGTGAGACACGGGGGCTCTGAGGTGGGAAGCATCATGCCTGTGGGAGTCTGGATGAAGACCCAGAAAACCTGACTCCAGGGTCAAGACTTACACTAACAGCAACAAAATCTGCAGCCCCAAGACTGCTGGACCAGAGAGCACTCCGTGGTAACCCTTATAGCTTGCTGTTCACTTTGGGTTCCCTTCCAGGTCCCTGCATGTCAATGGGCTCTGTGTCTTTGTTTTTGACCCCTTCGCTTCTGGCAGCAATGAATTCATCTGCTAGAACTTTCTTGCCAGGGGCAATACATGAATTCTGCATCCACCTAGGCATGAGGACAAGAAACAGATCATCTTATCCTACAGAGGGCGGAGAAGGGCAACAGAGGCACCTGTTTCACACTGTCTCTTAGATCCTTCTCCCCCCACCTCTTCTTTTGCTCTGGCTGGGCCTGGGCCTTTCCTCCCTCCACCGCCCCCCCACGCCCGCTGCAATCCACGCAGGTTTTCCAGAGGATGGTCTCACGGCAAGCACACATCTTATACGCTCCCAGTCCTGACTCCTGCCTGCCCCCCTCCCAGCTACTGTATTTTGTGAAAATAAACAGAGTCCATACCCCAAATTTGACAGCAGTACCCAGAAGGCAGTATTGTGTTGCTGGGATATTTGATTATGGTAGCCATTCCCACTGTGAATGTTTTCGTTTTTATTTTTTTTAATCATTTTATTGGGGACTCATACAGCTCTTATCACAATCCCTACCCTGAGTTCTTAAAACTCTTCTTGCCTCTGCCGTCTGGGGCCTTGGCAGAATGTCCCCCTTTCTGACCAGCCTTTCCTTGCTTTCCAGGGGTCTCCTCCTCAGCCATCCCTTTCACGCGAGAGTTCCAGGCATTTTTCTCAGTCACCACAACTCGGTTCCCCTCTCCCACGCCACACTAGCCCCATGCGAGTTTAGCCATTCAACAAACTTCCAGTCCCAATTATTTACTGATAACATCAGACTTATGTGCAGTGCTGGCTTTAATGCGTCAAATCCAGCTCAAGCTGCAAGATATTTCTCCCATCAGTTTCAGCACTCCAGCCTTTTTTTTCCTACCCTTTCTTTTCATTCCTGCTTCTCCCCTACTCTCCATCCTGTGTGATGGCAGTATCAGCCATCCAGAAGCCTAATGGCCAGGTCGAATCATCTTTCATTTTATGTGTTACTCAGACCCTTCAATCACTGAACCTGGCACTTCTGTCTAACAGCCCTTCCCTGGCTCAGGAATCTCTTGTTGGGGTAACTGAATATTACACTCGGCCACTGACTGAAAGGCTAGTGGGTTTGTGTCTCCCCAGATAAAACTTAAAAGAAAGGCCAGAGATCTACTTCAGAAAAACCAGTCATTTCCCAAAACACCATGTAGAGCAACGCTGATATACACACCCACTCTGGCACAAAACACCTTGTATTATTTCATCATGGCCTTTTCTACCCCAGTGCCTTTGCACCTGCTTTTCCATTTGGCCTTAATGCTGTTCCCTGTGGCATTCCATATTGCTGGTCTCCTTGCTCTCTTTAGTTCAGTAAAACAGTCTCTCCTAAGAGAGTCTTTCCTTGTCTCCCGCACCTCCGTTGCACCGTGAGCTCACTTGTGGCACCCCCTTCTTTCCCTTCAAAAATTTAGAAGGAGCCTATAGTTATACATTTGTACATGGACTTAATGGTCCAACTCAATTCTCTGCATTTGAATGTTTTCTATTTCATTTATCACTCTAAAACCCAGCAGTGCCTGGAACATACAAGATAGGCTATCAGTGTCTTGTGAGGAAATGAATAGTGATGGGCGTATCCCCTTGGCATTTCCCACCCTGTGATGCTATGTGACACATGCAAGCTGTGGGTAAGCATCTGCTGAGTCAGGACGCAAATGAGAATGGGGAGTGGGGGAATGGATGGATGCGGTCAGGTCCGTTCGACTCAAGGCACTCCCGTGTCCAACCACATGAAACTTTGCCTGGTCCTACGCCATCTTCACAGTGGTCGGTGAGCTCCAGCCCACTGTTGGTGGCAACTGTGGATGTGGACAACTATTTCAGGGGGTTCCTCTGGCTGTCTTCTAGCAGGCCATGCTCTACTACGATGCATAGCTAACTGTCCAGTTGTGTGAGATTCTGCTGATGAACCACAAAGGAACTAAGAGAGACCTACTCTCGTCTTTGAGCACCTAGGTCACAAAGCACTGAGAAAGGATGTGTTGGTGGGGGGTGAGCGGTCTGCATTCTGTGGAGAGCTTAGAGGAAAGGGGAAGGTGCATGTCCAGGAAGAAGAGTCCAGAGGACTCACTGACTCTGAGACTCTCTGAGTCCGAGAGCGCTCACTGACTGGTGATGTCATAGGATCTCCCTCAATGGCAATCAACAGATGGGAAGGCTCCCAGCACTCCATGGCCATGGGCTGTCAGACCTTCCTGCAGGCTGGACATTTGGGAGCAGGCGATGCTGAGGCAAAGGGTCACCAGCTCCCTAAGACAACACTCAGGAGCCAATCCTACGGCCTTTGCTGGGAAATAATCACCCTGCTTCCCCATGGGACTTCCACACTGGCTGGGTCCCACAGGCTACAGGCATGCTGAGAGCCTACAAGGAACTTGTCAGAAGATTGCTGTTTGTTTAGCTACTGGCCTCCTTTGGGAGCTTTAACTAGGGGCTAAATAACTCAAGATGGAGCTGACCAGCTCCTGAGCTGAGTTTCATTGCCCCCACCTCACCCTACCCCCCAGCCACATCATGATGAATATTCTGCTTCAAGAATTCTTGCTTGCATATCCCCACCCCCTCCCCTTAGCTCAGCAACGGCAGGTTTGTGATGACCTTGTAAGGCCACAGCTGCAGTGTATCCTCACATGCACCAAGAAAGGCGGGCCAGCAGCCACACTCTTGCCCCATCTGCCGTTGTATGAGTCTCGGGACTTCTTGCGTGGTCTCCCAACCCTCATCCCAAAAGGATCTTGGCAGAAACTGCCTCCATGGCCTGTAGCCACCACCCGTTAACCCTTTACTTGCCACCCCCTCTTCTACCCACAGGCAGGCTGATATACCTGAGGGGTCAACACTCTGTGGTGGGCTTAAAGGAAAGAGGAATGCAAGTGTCCAGAGAGAAGAGTAAAAAAGACAGTGGGGTTGAGCAGATGTTTCTGCACATTGTGTTTATCGGCTGAAAATGAACTGAAACTTGGTTCTGACTTTTCCCAAGAATGCAGTCCAGAGAACAGGGCAAGCCCCACCCAGAAGGATCAGAGTGAATACAGAGAAGCTGGCAATGAGTAATGCAAGCTTGTTCAGAGAATGGAACAGCCTGGAAGGTGAAGAACTACCATGGGAGTTTGGACTATGTCTTCTGCAAGGTCTCCCTGAGACCTAAGATGGTATAAGTGTCATTTGAACCAGTCAAGGATTCTCCCAGTGCAGGCAAGCAAACCAGGCTGGTGACCACCGAAGCCTGCAACACCATTTCCAAGGTTTTTTATATGAACGAAAAGATAGGGCTGAGCCCGAGTGGCAGAAGTGGTTGAGTGAGGGACTGCGGCCCGCGGGCTTGGCAGTTCAAATCCAGCGGCGGCTCTCAGGAGCAGCACTGGGTAGCTCCCACAGCCACCAGAGGGCTGTGATACCCCACCCACCACCCACCACCCCCCAAAAGATATTAGACATCCCAGAAGGCAATCTTCCTTTGAGCCTCTTCTCCTATTCCCAAAGCTCCACCTAGTGGCTTTACATATTGGAACTAGTCCAGCCTGGCAGAAACAAATGACCACAACCCCAGCCCCCACCTCCACCACAAAATTTATTACACACACACACACACACACACACACATATATTACATAGTACATTAAGGCCTGTGATGGACTGCATTTCCATTAGCCTCCCTGAACTAGATGTTCTAAATCCCAGCCTGTGTACCTGCCGTTGTAATCCACTGGGGAAGGTTTTCCTTAGTATAGTGTAGGGGGTGTGTTAAGTCCATCTCTTTCGAGGTATAAAGGAGGAAAAAGAAACAAGTGGGCCCACAGAAATGAGGGAAGCTAAATGCCCCACCACATGAAGATCACCAGTGAACCCAAAAGCAAGGGTCTTCCTCAAGATGAGAGAGAGAGAGAGAGACAGAGAGAAAGAACCTTCCTATAGTGTTTGCGCTCTGCATTTCAGACTTGCAGTCTCCTAAGTAATGAGAAAACAAATTTCATTGTTAAAGGCACCTGTTTGCAGTCTGGTTAGATGGGGCTCAACGGAGGAGGAGAATACAGCTCTGTATGAAAACAACCAACAAGGGTCCCAGGGGCTTTCCCTGTGGCTATGTGCTAGTCCTTGAAAATAGTCCAGCACCGCGAGCTTCGGAGATAGGAGAGAGGAAAAGACATTCTTCAAACACAAGGCCTCCTCACCAGAAGAGCTCTCTGAAAGGAAGTCAAGATTAGATATGTAAAGAAAGATGTTTTAAAAAGTCGGTAAGTTAGCTAGTCAGCAACTGATAGCTATTGTGGGATCCACATATATGAAAGATTTAGACTAGACAAGTGTTTAGAGATCAGAATTTACCCATGATGACCAGAGCCAGGAGGAAGGGGCGATGGCTGTGGAAGGGGCACTGAGTTTTGTTTGAGAGTTGGATATATATATATATATATATATATATATATATATATATATATCCTTACAAAAGTAGAGAAATACCATTAACATATGAAATGGATATATCTCTTACCATTGAAGTGGTGTTGGAAATGCCTTAGCTACGAAGTGTTGGACAAGGTTCTTCCAAATCCAGCTAGTTAGAAACAGAAAGGATAGTCACTACTCTTTCCTGAACTCTATTGGTGGAGGAGGGAGAATTCCTCTTCTTCTGCCTGCTCCCCTTGGGCTTAAAAAAAGATACAAGTACGCCCTTTAAAAGCAAGGTCTCAGGAGCTGTGCCTCAGGTTCCTTATTAAGTCATCTCTGCTCTTTCAAGCTCTTACACAAGCAAGGCAAGATGCAAACACAAAGAGAAACTCTCCATTTCATTTTCCCCATCTCCTCAGAATGGTTAGACAAGACCCTGCCTTTTGAAGCAAAAACGTTAAAATTAATTATCATCATCATCACCTTGATCAGTGGCTCTCCACCTGTGGCACGCACGACCCTTTCACAGGAATCACCCGATTCATAACTGTAGCAAAATGACAGTGATGAAGTAGCAATGAGAATACTTTTATGGGGGGGGGG
>PVJH01011543.1:0-68316 GCA_004026705.1 Nesogale talazaci | reverse complement strand
AAAAAAAAAAAATACCAAAACCTTTTAAACGGGCTGGTTGAATTAATTCTGCGTTACTCATTTGGTGAAGTCACTTTTGCTTCAAGGTTTTGGGCTGAAGCCCTTGTTTTGTGGAACTGGTCAGTGCCAAGCATTAGCTCACTGTCTGGGGAGAGCTGAGCCACCCTGGCTGCCAGCACTGCCTGTGGTCGGAAGCGAGGCAAGCCCAGGCTGACAGGCCCCGGTCTGTCGCTGGGGGAAGGTCGCCTCCATCTGGGTCTTGGCCCCCGTGCTTGGCCTGAAAACACGTGTCTCGAGCAAGCCTTTACCGATGTTTTCCGTTTCTAACTTCTAGTCCCCTCTGGCTAGTTAAAGGACTTAGGGCAGTGTTAGCTTTTCCATCACCCCCGCGCTCGGCAGTGGCATCTGACGGTCTCTGGGAAGGCCAAGTGAGCTGCTAGGAGGGAGGCCGCTGCCAAGAAAGGTGACGGACACGGCAATGGGCTGCCCCCAAGTAGGAAGCGTTGCCTGCATTCACTTTCAAAGGCTCAAGTAAGTTTTTCCCCTGACACACAGCATTTATCTGGAAGGAGAGATTGAACACAGAAAGAGCTGAGGCGGCACGTCTCATCGTTTTCCAGAACTCTTTGCCAGCGGTAATGAAGAAACCCAATTGACCGCCACCTCCTGTCAATGTGAATCCCTTTACATTTAACCATTTCTTTGCTGGTCCTATGACCGACTTCCTCTAAGCAGCCCCGATGGGTCCAAACAAACCAAATCAAACACTGCAGTCCAAAAATGGGAAGAAAATTATGGAAAGGGACACTTCAGAGCTGCGGGCAAGGTGGTATGAATTTAATTCTTCTTTCTTTTTTTTTAATCCCTTAATTCTTATTTCTTAAGCTAAGAAATAATAATAGGCTGAGCCCCGGTGGTGTAGTGGTTGTGTGCGGGACTGCGGCCCACCGGGTTGGTGGTGCAAATCGAGCAGCAGCTCTCCAGTAGCAAGGCTGGCCTCCTACTCCCCACCAGAGCAGTGATTGCCCCCCCCCCAAAAAAAATAATAACCTCTACTGCCACCAAGTGAATTCTGACTGGAGACCCTCCAGGGCCTGGTAGGACCGCCCCTGTGAGTTCCTGAGACTCTACCTGCCTCAGAGCAAAATAAAAAGCTGGTCTTTCTGCAGCAGAGCAGTGGGTGGTTTCAAACTACTGCCTTTGTGGGTCTCAGTCTAACCCATAACCATTATAACCCCAAAGGCTCCCCTATTTCTTGAACTAGAGGCCCCAAACTAATGAAACCCAGTATATAGGGTGTACCCCACAGAGGGAAGGTTTCCAAGACTGAAAACCTTTACGGGTGCAGACAGCCTCAGCTTTCTCCCTCCAAGAGGCTGGTGGGTTTGAACTGCTTTCTCTGCAGTTCGCAGCCTAACGCCTTAACCCACACCACCACCAGGGCTCCTAAACTAATGAAACCCCTTCAGTGGTTGCTGCCTGATGTGTGTCGGAACAGGAATAGTGTGGAAGAGGGGGAGGGGAGAGCTTTCCAGTGATGGGAACATTCTATGCCTCAGTGGGAGTGCTGATGACATGGGTATAAGTATGGTTAAATTTTTACCTAATTGCACTTTTTTTTGGGGGGGGGGGCATCACTGCTCTCCGGTGGTGGGAGGAGGAGGCCCAGCCCCACTGCTGGAATTGAACCTCCGTCCCAGTGCGCCGCAGTCCCGCGCACAACCACTACGCCACCGGGGCTCAGCCCCCTAATTGCACTTTTAAGATCTGTGTTTTTGGAACTTATAACTTGAAAGCATAGCCTTTATTGGTTACTTGTAGAGAATAAACTTTATTCTGGATACGCTAGTAATGGTGTCCCCATACCAACTCCGCCCTCAACTTCCTATGTGGCAATGGAGAAAGCATTGAATCTCTAATTTAGGCGGCTCAATTTTTTCAATTAAAAGATACCCTTTATCTCGCTTTAAAATGGCTTAGTGTTGTGAGGGGACTGCGACCCACAGGATTCCCGGTTCAAATCCGGCAGTAGCTCTCCAGGAACAGCTCTCCAGCAGCTCTCCTACTCCCACCAAGGGGCAGTGATACCCACAAAAAATAAAATAAAATGGCTTAGCGACAAGAGTCGATAGTGCAAAGAGGGATTTTCTGGGGCTTACTGGGGCTCAAAATAGAGTGCATCCATTTGGGGATGGGACAGAGTCCTGAGACGATATGGAACAAGAGGGCCTTCCTTTCCACTGAAACTTGAATTCAAAGGCAACAGGAGCAGACGGGCTTGATTGTGCCCCCACTGTTGGGCAAAAGCTGGCTTGCCCATGTTTAACAGCCCAAAGCTGCTCCCCAAGAGAGGCTGGTTCTTGGCTGAAGGAAGATGCCAGGAGTGGGCCCTGGTGTCAGGTCAGCTTCACTATGGGGGTGGGGGGGAGAGAAGAGATAGCCAGTGCAAGACTGCCTGCAGGATTCCAGGCCTGTTCATTCTTCAGGCCCCTCAGTTTCCATTGTAAGCTCCTCCCTCATGGATCCCAGGCCAATTCTGGGAACACAGGCTGAAAACACCCGTGGCAGCTGGAGAGATTTTTCAGTCGGCTTTTCCTCCTGCGGAGGCTCCTTCCTGCACTCAGGGCTGGAAAAAGAAGCGGCTTCCTAACCCCGCTGGCTCATCAGATGACAGAAATTCCACCCAAACTTCAGAGGTGGGGACCAGGGGGGCGGGCAGACTCCCACCCCTACATTGTCACCACCCTGATGCTGACCATACAAGGGGGGCTTCAGAGAGCTTGTGGGAACATGACATGATCTTTGAAAGTCTGCCTGAACAGTCAGCAGTCCTTCGGCTCTGGTTTTAGCAGAACAAAAGTGGATTTCCTGAGAAATGTACAACACCTCTATTTGAGCTCCAGGATGTGATGTGTAACTACATTCTTACAGTCCCAGTGTCCTCGTTTGGCAGGGGGGATTGTGTGGGAAACCAAGAAGAGAGAGTATGTGGACAAATCTTCAGTGCTCCTCAAAGTCTGGGAAGCAGGCTGTGGTGGAGGAAGGCCTTCAAGAGCACGTGTTCAGATGAATCCCAGTCACCTGCCCCTAACTAGAAGCCACGCCCCACAGTGTCCCCTGTAGTCATGCCAGTTCCTACAAGCTTCTGGTTGATTATACTCTTGAAAGTTGGCTGAGCCCCGGTGGCGTAGTGGTTGTGCGCGGGACTGCGGCCCACTGGGACGGAGGTTCAATGCCAGCAGTGGGGCTGGGCCTCCTACTCTCACCACCGGAGAGCAGTGATGCCAAAAAAAAAAAAAGTTATAAAGACCAATCAGACCCTGTTGTCTGGTCCCCTCCCCCCCAAAAGTATGCCCCACTCCTTTCTGAAGAAGGATCATAGCATGTTCCCCTGGAGAAGGGTTCAGGCACAACCAAGGTGGAGCCAGCTCAGGGACAAGCCCAGGATAAGCTGCCATCTTATCCTAGAGCCTGCCTTCCTGTCATGTGCTTGGCTGTAGCACAAACCCTTCCTGTTACCTGTGTATGACGTGACTCCCAGGCCCTGTGCTTATATACGCCTGTGACAGAATACATTCTCTGGTTCCTGACTCCGTGGAAGAGGTGAGCCCTTCCATGCCCTGTCTGATGTTTCTTTAATTTACCCTTCGATTACACAGTCGCCCCCCTTAGGACCCTGCTGGTGGTGGAGACTGGTCCCCGACAGGGTGGTGGGGGTGAGAGGTACAACACAGGTATAATGGACTTCCCGTGTGTACAGTGGCCTGCATCTCAGAAGCAGCAGCCTGTTGGCTCTTTCAGCTCCTATTTCAAACTTATTAGTGCATATTCCCAGAGCTTTTACTAATACACATAAAATCACCCTTCAGTGTAGGTTATTGGGCAAATGTCTGGGTTCTCCTTCTGTGACTCAAGCGTTTGCACATTTGCTTACCGGCCCCACTCCAGTATCCTGCATCTGAAAGCAGCAACTGTCTGTTGATCCCAGGGAGGAGGGTGGGGTGTGTGTGTGTGTGTGTGTGTGTTTTTAACTGCTTCCTACAAGGGACTTTGCCTTTTTGGGTGTCAACCAGCAGGATCTTCAGGAATGAAAGATGAGAAGGGGAACAAATTGGACGTTTTTAAGCTTTCTGCTGTTCAGTCTTGTGAAGAGGGAGACTTGACAATGTTTCTATTGCCTCCTTCCACACTCTCCTTTGTCACTAGTCCCCACACCTGCTCCCTGGTGTGTGGCCGGTGTTCAAATCGCAGTGGAAATTCATTAGCACTCATTCAGCAGGCAGGTTACGTAGGGCCTGCGCATCCACACCACACCGGGCGATCTGCAGTGCAGCTGACACCTGGGCCAGGGAGCCATTGTTGTTCTGGACTGATAGACAGTCCCGATGCCCAGGCCGGTGAGAGACAAAGTGACCAGACATCTCATTTTGGTGGGAGAGCCCCGATTTTAAACAATTTTTTCCACGTCCCGTGGCATTTTAAAAAAATTGCTTATGGGCCTGAGCCCCGGTGGCGTAGTGGGACTGCGGCCCACTGGGTTGGAGGTTCAAATCTAGCAGCAAGGCTGGGCCTCCTACTCCCACCACCAGAGGGCAGTGATGCCCCGAAAACAAAAAAAAAATCGTTTTTGGAAAGAATGCACAAGCTAGGGAACAGCAGAATGAGAAACACCATCCCACCCCAGGTCAATGGGGTCCCGCTTTACCAATGTAAAAATCTGGTCACTTTAGACTAGAGGTTACAGGGGCCCCACAGCACGTGAGCCAAGTAGCCAAGGGGTTGGTTCAGGAGTTAACAAAGGGAAAGTGGTGCAAATCGGAGCAGTTTTGAGCAAGTGGGACTTGGACTAGGGCCAGAAATTAAGACAGCCCCTTAAAGGGCACAGGTGCACGGGCAAGAGTGGGCGTGCAAGGGAGCTCTAGAAGGCGTGTGGACCCATCAAGGTGAAGTGACATCGTCTTACAGGGGGGTTGCAGGGAGGAGATGAGCCAGTTAAAGTACAGTGTAGTAAAAATGAAATATGCAACTTTCCTCTAGTTCTCAAATGCTTCCTCCCACCCACTATCATGCTCTAATTCTGCCAGACAGATCCAGCTAGAACAGGGGATGTACACTGGAGTCGGAAACATGGGGAATTGAAGAGAGATGTTCCCTCAGGGCCAGCGATGGGAGTGGTGATACTGGGAGGGTGAAGGGGGGATGGTGGAGTAGAAAGGGGGAACCAATTTCAGGGATCTACATGTAACCTCTCTGGGGCAAGGCCAACAGGGAAGTGAGTAAAGGGACACACTGGACGGTGTACGATATGAAAAGCAGTAACATTTTGTAGATTATTAAGGGGGGAGAGGAAGGGAAATATGGGGAGCTGGTGCTGGGGCCAAAAGTGGAGGGAGGATGCTTTGAAAGTGATGACGGCAACAAGTGTACAAATGAGGCCTGCATACAATTGATGTATGTATGGATCGTGAGAGGAGGTGTTATGAGCCCCCAATAAAATTCATTTAAAAAAAAGGAAAGGGGAAAGAGGGGCTTATACCAAGGGCTCAAGTGGAAAATGTTTGGAAATGAATATGGCAACGTGTGCAAATGTGCTTGGTGCAGATGATGTATGGAATATTGTAATAGCTGTAAGAGCCCCCAATAAAGTTATTAACAAAAAGTGTGGAAAATAGAATTGAAAACTTATCAATTCTCCACAAATGTTTTTGAAGCCTCCTCTCCACCCCCAACTCACTGCCATGGAGTTGCTGGAGTGACTCGATAACCACGCGATAGGGTTATGCATTGCAGACAAAGAGCCCACCTGAGCTGCTGCTGTACTAAGAGGCTGTAAAACCCTAAGACCAGGGCTGAGCCCCGGTGGTGTAGTGGTTGTGTGCGGGACTGTGGCTCACTGGCTTGGCGGTTCAAATCCAGCAACAGCTCTCCAGGAGCAAGGCTGGGCCTCCCACTCCCATCAGAGGGCAGTGATGCCAAAAAAAACCCCAAAAAAACCCTAAGACCACTAATTGAGGATTGATTAAAACACCATAAAGGCTATGAACGGACAAGTGAAGACAACCAGGCTGTAGTATGAAATGGAAGAGGGAAATAGAAGGGTATATATAAAATGTTAAGCGTCCTCGTGTGACCCAGGGTGATATTTTTCTCAGAGAATCCCCGTCCCTCAGGAACTGCTGTGTCTTACAGCCAGGCCTGTACAGTCCCTCTACCTGACCCAGGGCTGGTGCCATCACTTCCTGGCCCGGCGGGGCTGCTCTCGGCTGACAGCCCTCTTCCTTCCCAGTGGCAGCAGGCGCTGCTTCTCTGACTCAGCCAAACCAAGGTGAATGAAGGACATGGCCCCACAGCAGTGCCTTTACAAGAGAAGTTTTATTGTTAATCATTTACTTTAAGTTTCAGAAAGAGGAACAGATTAGCTCAGTCCAACATGATTGGCAGTTGGCAAAAATCTAGTGAAGCAAGTGTTCTGATTGCTAAGGATTTATCTGGATACTTTTCATACTTAGCCATCTAACACTTCAAACATAATCCAGAATCAAAGTGTCATCTCCCTCTCTGTCACCTTAATGCCTCACCTACCTCACTTCAATGTGGAAATGTCTTCATTAAATATGGTTCCCAGAGGAACGAGTTCCCTGGGGCCTAGAGCCATGAACACAATGCACAAAAAGAAAACTCAAAATAAACTGATAATTTACTACTCTAAGGAACAAAACCTTCCAATATATTAAGAAATAAATCCAGTTACAAATGCACTAATCGGTCTATGTTGAAAGGGTCTGTATGGTAACTGAAAACGGCTGGCTATTTACAAGATCCACAAACAGGAATGGTGCACCTAGCCCAGCGCTGGCCCTCAGAAGCCAAATGTGTTCTCTCCGCTGTAGGCCACATACAAGAATCCATCTTCATCTTTTTCCTTCTCGTAAAGCTGTCCCATAGTAAGGCTTGTTATGAGAAAAGGGGGGGAAAAAAACAAAAACCACAGAATTAGAATTGGCTACCAACCAGGAGGTCAGGAAAAGAAAGATCAGTCACCAGGTGTCAGGAGATGAAACTGGAACCACAATCTGTATATTCCTGGCCCCATACAAGGCCATTTATCACCTTCATTAAAAATATAATAAACCAGGGGAACCAATCGCAATGATCAGTCCATACCATCCCTACCCCCAGGGGGATGAAGAACAGAAATATGGGTGAAGGGAGACCGCAGTAAGTGTGAGGTATAAAAATTTATATTTTATCGGGGTTGGGGGGGGTTGGGGGGTGAAGTTAAAAAAAGGAGCAGATACCAAGAGCCCAAATAGAAAATGTTTAGAAAATGATGGCAACATATGTACAAATATACTTGATACAATTGATGTATGAAATGTTATGAAAGCTGTAAGAGCAAAAATAATTTTTAAAAAGATGTAAGAACCTCCAATAAAATCAGTCTCTATATATATTGTACACACACACACATAAACCACTTTCTTAAATAAACCATATAAGTATATATATATACTTATATGATTTATATATATATAAATTTGAAGAGCAGACTTCAGCCCACCAGCCCCAACACTAGAGACCCATATGGCAGGGGTCTTGTCTTCAAGGTTGTTTCTTCAATCTTCAAGGTCAGCAGTGTGAACAAGCTGTTCGTCTTGGAAACCCCAGGGCAGTTCTACTCTGGCCTAGACAGTCACTGTGACTTAGAATCAGGTCCATGGCAATGGGTTGATGTTATCAAAACCTAGTTTTAAAAGTTTGCCCCTATTTCATTTAGGGGCACATCTTTTACCAGAATCACATGGTTTTGACCAAAAATCAATGAATGAATCAAGGAAGAAGACAACTGAGTCTTGAAAAGGTTAAAGAAGTCAGTTGCCCAGGTATGGTCGGTTAACACATGCCGATCGTTTTAAATGTGAAGAATGAGGGAAACCTCAACAAACTGAGGTGAAGAAGCCAGATAAGGCGGTTGACCTCCAAGCTGGTGTGCTTGAAGGCTTATGTGCACCTCGCAAGACAGGTACAGTGGGTTCATTCTGTAGACACGCCTGCGCCAAAACCATGTGTATTCCCCAGAGATGTCCCCAGGAATCAGACAAACCACTTTCCTCGCTTGTGATGCAAAAGAAGCACCCAGATTGTATCTGAAACCCGAAGCCTTGCCCAACCTCTCCAAGAGCCCTCCAGAAATAGCTATTCCTCAAGCGAAGCGTGTGGGTGGGAAGGCTGGCTCCCCTCCCTTCTGCGCTGTAGACAGATTGCAGTGGAGGCGACCTCGCCTGGCGCTTGGCCTGCCGGAGCCAGCTCCCTAGTAAGACTAGTAACACCTGAACCCTGCGCACGCAGGCCCTGGCCATGTGACTACTACTCCCGCTCGGCTGGAGGGGCCGCATGCCCCAGGCTGACTCAGCAGTAGTGTGACCACGAGTGGTGGGGTCAACCAGAACCAGCTGGCAGGGCCGCTGAGAGGTGGCAGGATCACCAGAGATCACTAGCCCGGCTGGGTTTGAGGACTTGCTTAAGTGGAGGCCTCGTTGACCAGGGAGCAGCACCCAATGGCGGCCTCCCTCAGCTTGTCCTGCTCCCCGCTGACAGGAACCCCCCCCCCCCCCCCCCCCCAGTTATAATGAGAATTCTTTCAAGTTCTTTTTGCTGTTTGCAAGCGTAGTCTGTCTGATACGCTGTGTGGGTAGAGGGTTAGGTAATGATGAGGCGGTGGATGAGTAAGTACAAAGGGCCTGGCCTGAGCGCCTGATGCAGTCAGAAAAACGTTCCCCCTGTGAGGATCCTTCCCCTGGCGTTTGGAAGGCTGGGATTCCCTAAACCACTGCAGTCCAATAGCAGGAAATGATCTCCATGCTGTCCAGCCCAGTAGCCACAGCCACATGTGACTATTGCTCCCTTGAAGTACTTTCAGTGTGCTGTATATGTAATACTCAGGCCTTCAACGACTTAGGAAGAAAATGGGAAAATCACAGCCACATCATGTGTATTGTGTATTATAATACCACTTTGTGCATCTAAAGTGTTTAGATATGTTTATATAAAACTGCAGTGTTGTTGGAAAGTCCAAATGCTAATAATTTTCCCACCCTGTCTCCGGTAGTTACTAGAAAATGTTAAATGCTACACATGATTCCTATGATCATCCCGTTGACCACCCTGCCCCCTATGAGGACTTGAGGGCAGAAGGTAAGAACAAGACCCCTGCCGATGAGAACACACGGCTGTTGGTCTTGACCTTGTATACACAGAATCATGCCCCCCCCCCCTCCAAAAAAAGAAAAAAATCAGCCCCAAACCCACTGTCACCTAGCCCATTGCAACTCACAGCAAGCCTACACGGAGTTTCTGGGACAAGAAATCTTTCTGGAAACTGAGTCTCAGCTTTTGCCCTCAGAGCACCAGCAGATGGGTTTGAACCAACAGCCTTACAGTTAGCAAGCCCGAAGCCCAACCGACAGCACCGCCAGGGCTCTTGACCACTGCCAGCTTTTGAAACATCCCCATGCCCCACCCTGCCCCGCCCCACACCCATTCACCTGGCACCTCTGGAAGTGGGATCCAGGCATCCATTTTCAAATGCCCAAGGCGCCTCCTTCTGCAGTCAAAGGTGTTCTTTTGTGTTTCAGAGGTACTCATCTTTAGGGGTCAGATGATTTGCAAGTAGAGCACCCAAGAAGCCTTTGACCCCACTTTTCTCTAGGGCTCCACAAGGAAACGGGCGGTGCCACTCCTCTGTCCCTCTCAGCCAACTGTCCAGGATAACTTTGATGGGACTGTCCCACCACCTCCCAACTCCAAATTGGTTCCCATTTGGACACAGCAGGTTGAAACATGGGCGGAGTGGGCAATTCCATGGCAACCCCCTTTTGGTACCACCTCACAGGTGTGTCCCTTTGCTTGCCTACTAAGTCAAAGCCTTTCTTGGCCAAACCCCAGCTGTTCCACTACAAAGACTTCTTATCCACACCAGCGGCCCGACTGGGTCCCGCCCAGATTTTGTAGGCTGCTCCAGGTGCGTGGTGAGCAAAGCCAGCTCTCAAACTGAGCGGGACTTGGCAGGCACCCACAATCAGGTGGCTTTTGTTCCTTTCTGCCTTTAAATTCTAGTTATCTTTAAGATAAAACTTAAAGATTGCTTGGGCTGGTACCCTCATATCTATGGAGGGAGATGCTAAAGACCCTACTTACAAAAACACTCTTACTGTGGGCCAAATACTTCTAAGTGCATTGCAGACATTTAATTCTACCCTCTCCACAATCTCGTGTGTGTGTGGGGGGGGGGGGGGGGGGAGGTTTCTAACCCTCCCTCACTCATAGAGACAGATACCAAAGCCCAGGCTAAACTTGTGGTCCAAGGTCACAAAGCTAAGACAGCCTGGGTCTGCCTTCTCTGCTGCCTCCGGACGAAGAGACAGATAAGATCTCATGACAGGGCATCAGAGGCTCTGAGCCTTCTGCCGAGATCTTCCTTAGAACAGCGCGTCTACACAAGTAACTCGCCTGGCAGTGTCCTTCCCCTGCCCGTGTGGATTTGGTGTGCCCCAGGCAGGGCCAAAGACACCGCCTTTCTAACCAGCTCTGGCTAGAGCCTGCTGGGCAGCGCGGTTTCAGAGCGCGCTTCCTCAGATCCTGCCATTTGAGAGTGCAGACGGCTGTGCCTAATGACTCCGAGAGTCCTAGCACCCTTCTCCTTTCCACGGTCACTCTAGCGTCGGGTGGAAACTTTATGTGGTTGGCAGCAGCTCTGTGTCCTGCGCGGGATACCCCTTGGCAAGGAACTGAACAAGTGGTGATCCTCGAGGCTACACGTCTGGGTGTCAGAGAGCCAGATGAGCCCATGATTTGCAGATAGTGCAGTGGGACCGGGCCACACATGCAGAGTCAGGGCAACTTGGCGGGCAGCCATATGGAGCTAGGTCAGAAACACAAAAGAAAAAAGAAAAATGGACTGAGCCCCGGTGGCGTACGTGGTTGGGTGTGGGACTGCGGCCCGCGGGCTTGGCAGTTCGAATCCAGCGGTGGCTCTCAGGAGCAGTGCTGGGTAGTTCCCACGACCACCAGAAGGCAGTGATGCCCAGAAATTAAAAAAAAAGAAAGAAAGAAAGAAAAATAGTTCCATTAAAGGATACCCAAGTGGGAGCCTGGGGGACAAAAAAAAAAAAAAAAAAATCCCACAGCAGGCAGCCCCCTGCAGCCTTGAACCTCTGAGAAGACAGGTGTCCCTGTAGATTAATTTACAGGCCCAAGCCCCACTGTGCTGTCACCGCAGAGAGAGCTCTCAGGAGATGGCAGACCCAGCTGCACCGGTCCTGAGCTGGCTTCCTGTCTGAGTGGCTGGGAGGTGGCTGGAGAGGAAACCCCGAGGTATTTATCGCCCCTCTTTCCCCCACACGCCTTCATCAAACAGGGATGCTGCTGCTGTTGGACTCCCAAGTTCCGAGTCCGAGATGAGCAATGGGAATGGCAGCCAAGGACAGATTCAAAGCTCTTCAACCAATCTCAGGGCAGTGGAGCTGAAAGGTCTACCTGAGTGCAGTCTAAATTGCCCCTCCTCAGTCCTTTCAGCTCAGCGGCACCCAGAGCCAAGCAAGAAACAGCTTTCTTCCAGGGAAGACCCCTAACAGCAAGCAAGCAAGCTTCATTTAGCAGGCTCACCTTCAGGAAGACCCCAGCTGCTGAGGCAAACGTGACTTCTCAGTTGTCCAGCAGCCTTGGGGGAAGGTCACTTAGGACTGTTGGGACACCCAATCCCCAGGGAACTTGCCCTCAGCCTTGCTCGCATCAAGGACGGGTCATGGAGGCTGTGGGCTCCCACCTGACTGACGAGCACAGCTGGCCACCCATCTGCTTAGGGACCCCTGTGCTGCCACTGGGCCTGGGTGTGCCTTTTCTAGGGAGGGAAGGGGACAAGTGGGGTGAGAGGACAAGGACGAGTGCTGTGGATCCTGGAAAGGCAGTACTGAAGGCTGGCTGGTTCTTTTCTCCATCTGTCCTCGTCTTCTACTAGAAGAAGCCCGGTTCTTAAAGAGGAAGTGCATCTTTATATGATGGAATGTTCACTTAAGGCCCTTTATAAGAGATGAACAAGACTATAGCAGTCTGTCTTTCACTTAGTTCCTCTTTCAGAACCAGAAGGAGCTTGATGCCATAATCTTACACAGCACAGGTTGCTGTGTAATGCCCAACTAAACCATCCTAAATCACAAACCAAACCCCTGGCCTCGAGGCCATTGGCATCTGACTCAGAATGGCCTGTCAGAAGAGCAGTCAGGTGCTTTTCCCACTCAGTCATCAGGGCCCCTTATGACATCCTAGAGATCTTTTATTTAAAACATCTATTTCTTCTTCTTTTTTTTTTTTTTTTTTACCTGTTTCTCTTTTAAAGGAGCCCCGGTAGCTCCAAGGGTTACCACCAGGTCAGCAGGTCAAACCCACCAGCCCACCACTCCATGGATGCGACTTTCTGTTCCCATAAAGATTTACAGCCTTGGAAATTCAAAGGGCAGTTCTCTGTCCCATTGTGTCCATGAGTCAGAAGTGACTTGGTAGCCTTTGGTTCCGTGTTTTGGTTTCTATTTTCAGGAGCCCGGGTGGCCCTGTGTGTTAGGTTTGGGGCTGCGAGCCGAAAGACTAGGCATTGGAACCCATCAGCGGCCCTGCACAGGGCCTGTAAGGCTGTCTGCTCCCATACAGATCTGCCGTCTCAGAAACTACACGGCATCACTAGAAGTCGGAACGGCCTTGATGGCTAGGTTTGGGTTTCTATTTTAAACAAGAGATTAACTAGACTCTTGTCTGTGTTCTAAACAGACTCCACGGTCGGCCCTCTGCCAGGCCTGGGTGTTCCCGTCTAGTGCCAGGACTCTGGGAAACTTAGACCAGCTTCTGCCATGGGGCCTGCTGCCCCTCTCCTCTTTTGTCTGCTGCTTGATGCAAGCGCCTCAGGTCTGAAACTTCCCAATATGACATGGGAAAGGTTAGATTGAATCTTTTTTTTTTCCCCGAAAAAAGAAACAAGAACTCATAGGATTTAGGAAGTAGGTCCTAAGAGAACTGGAAGTGAAAACTGATTGTCTGCCTTTCTCCACGATGAGGGAAAATGTCTTCGTATCTCTGAGGAGTCCCATTGGCTTAGGGGCTAAAGGACTCAGTGGTGCTTAAGCCTACCAACAGCTCTTCAGGTGCGGAGATGTGGCCGTCTTGCTTCTGTTGCGATTACAGCCTTGGAAATTTCATAGGGCAGTTCTCTGCAGACAGGGCAGTTCGACGTTGGAATCAACAGAAGGTGGGTTGTGTTCTTTTGGTTTGCGTCTCTATTTCTAGACTTGCCACTGGAATGGGGACAGGGATCCTGCTGGCTGCAGTCCTGTTGCTTTAAGTCACTGGCAGTGGGTTGGGGGTTTAGAAAGCACATTTGTGCTGGCAGGTGATGAGTATTTACATAAACCCCAGCAAGTTCACACGTCTCCTAGGTTTAAAAACAATTTGTGGGTTTTTTTTTCACTAAAATTCCAAAATGAATGAGGATAGGGCATCAGGTGAGGGGAAGGAAGTCATGAACTCGGTCCATTTGTGTTGCAGACCTGTGCAGAGGGCTCTGGACAGCACGGAGGGGGACTCGGGAGCCACCTGTAAGCACTATTCTGGAGAGGCAGCGTCTGGGCTGGGGTTCCTGGTCACAGGGTAATCTGCTGTAGGGCGCGTTCTCACAGGGCAACGGGGCTTGGGAGAAGAGAAAGGGGCAGGGGGGCTGACCCGGTGGCGTAGTGGTTGTGCGCGGGACTGCGGCCCACTGGGATGGAGGTTCGATTCCAGCTCCACGGAACAAAGGCTGGGCCTCCTACTCCCACCACCAGGGCAGTGATGTCCTGTCCCCCCCCCAAAAAAAAAAGAAAGGGGCAGGGAAGCAGCCTTGGCTGCCCTGCACAGAGAATCCCTTTTCACTTCCAGTTCCATTTATGTCCCGGGGAGGATGGGGGCGGGGGCCGTTGGTGAGCTCTGCAGCCATTGGCCTGGCTGGCTGGAGGAGCCATCCGAGAGTGACCAGAAGCCCCCAGCACCTCTTCTGTCAAGAAGCGTGGGAAACTAGCCCAATGCCATACGTGCTAGTCACCCACTTCCTCCTCCATGAAGCCATCTCCTCCATGAAGCCAAGGCCCTGCTGAAGCTGCGGGCAGTTAAATAACAATTTAGCTCTCCACAAACCCGAAGGGAAGCACAGCGGTGATCAGGTGCTCACGGCTTCCTCCCCTGGTGAACTGTGCACCCAGCCACACACTGCTCAGAGCCCCATGGGCAAGGATGGCCAGAAGAGCTCATGGGTGGGCAAGCTCACCTCAGACACCACCGCAGTGGTCACAGTGCGCAGGCCTCCCTGCCCCGTCCTCACAGACAGAAGAACACTGATGCCATAAGGACCATAAGGAAGAGCCTCCTTCTCCCTAGCCTGCCTCTCTCCCCAACATAAGCAAGTGGAAGCGGTAAAGACTGGCAGAGAGGAAATCGCAGACAGCCAGAGCCTTCTTAACCTTCTGTAGCAATAAGGTCTGGAATTTGGCCAATGTCTCTTCTAAAGCGCTTAAGGATTTTCAAATAGGGCCTACTTTGGCCACAGTGGGCCAATTTCCAAGACTTCTGAAAGCCTGGGCATTTAGAAATACTACTTGTGAGGCTAAAGAAAGAACCTCGAACTAGTCTTCAATCACTAAGAGCCAGCCAGGAGCTCCCACTACTCCTGGGAAAGATAAAGGCCAGAACGTGTCTTCAGGCCTACAAATACTCAACCAGTAATGGCACGGGTCCTCAAACTTTTTAAACAAGGGGCCAGTTCACTGTCCCTCAGAAAGTTGGAGGGCCGGACTATAGTTTAAAAAAAAAAAAAAACTATGAATAAATTCACTGCAGGCCCAGGATGAGTCGGCTGCTAAGCAGTACAGGCAGCGGTGGCAAAAACACCAAGCGGGCCAGATAAATGTCCTCGGCAGTCCCCTGGGTAATGAAATGGAGATGGCCAGTGGTTTACATTGAGCCAGCCCCTCTTCCTCTTTTCACAAGCGACAAGAAAGCTGGCTGTCACCTACGTGGAAGAGAGGAACTGTAATGCCTCTGCCCTAGATTAAGGCCCCAACGTCAGCCACTTTAATGGACCTGAGGATCAGGCAGCCACGAGCTGTCATGGTGGCGAGAGCTGACCGAGTAAGAAGCAGAAGCTCCTCAGGAGGAGTGACAGGGAAAGCTAATTTGGAGAAGATGTCCATTTAGATCTCAGTTCTAAACCAAACTGCCACTGGAGGATTCCTGGAGGTCTGAGTCTGAGTCCCACCTTTAAACAAACAAACAAAAATTCCACGCCTTGTTCTACTTTCTTAGCCCACCCAAAGCCCACTCCATGTCCGGCAGCCCTTCCTCATTTTCTAGAAGCTTCTGACATCACAGAGCACACACTCCAGGTTTCATTTCAAGAGTCCTCGGCACTTTTACCCCCAAAGTTCCGAGTTCTGTGAACAGTTCAACAGCTAGCCAACCCACAGTGACTGTCTCTCACCTGGACTGTGGGACTGTCTTGTCCACAAAGAGGAAGATGGCCTTTTCAGAAGGAAGTTGGATCCTTTTCCTGATGATCCACATGAACTGAGCCACGGTGATGTCAGATGGAACCAGGTACTTCCGTTTGTCAATGTCAACAATCTGAGAGCCAGAGACTTTTTCCACAATCACCTGTGAGAGAAGAGAAGCCAGGACTGGATTTCTCAAGTGAGGCTCCCGCCTCCAGTGTCAGGAGAATTGATGTGGGTTGGGAGGTGGGTGGGAACCAGGAAGGGCATCAGAAAAGGAGTCCCCTGCTTGATAAACCACACCCGCATTGGAAGTTGAGAGCTCCTATAAATGCATTATATGGAAACAACGGTAAGTGCTTTTCTGTGGTCAATTATATCTCTCATGGCTGATCTCAGCCTAAGAAAAACAGCTCAGACTGCTAAGCTATTCAAAGTTTTGGGCAGACCCACAAACATCTGGTAAGGGTGTCATGGTAAGGGGTCTTAATTCATACAGAATTAAGATCCCAAGGAACCCAGCAGACAAGAATGGTCAGACTAAATGGACTGACTGGCGACCCCAGCCAGTCAAGAACCACGCACTCCATTTGGCCTGTTGCTTCCCTGTGAACTCTGTTTCAAATGGGTCCCCGTCCCCAAAAGCACAGATCACAGGCAAAGAGCTTTAATAACAGGCCTGGATGTCCTTCAAGAATCACTAACAACTGCACTTCAGAGTGAAGAAATAAATACAGCGTCGTCTGTATGTACACCCCCTGTGACTGAAGGGAAACAGAGAGGGGGGGGTTCCGTTCCTGTCTTCTCAGGTTTTCCGGGTCCCCGAGGATGGCAAGGTCAGGGTGAGGAAAGGGTGCTGGGGAACGGCTCAAGATCCAGCCTCGAAGTTAATGCATGTCCCACAAAGTGGTCTTCCCACGAAGAAAGTGACACTCGCCCTCCACCACCATCCCCCAAAGGGGCAGTAGGTAACCTGTTGCCCTGTCCTAGAACAACGATCCTTACGTAATTAGCGAGGGAGCCCAGACGCTGCTGGCCTAGATCGGCAGATTCAGCACTGGGGAACCCTGAACAGCAACCGGCCCCGGCCCCTCTCTCGCCCCAACCCCGCCGGGCCCGCCTGCTACTAGACCGGGAACCAGAACCTCAACCTGTCAACTGTTGAATGGCCACCGGGCCCTGCCCGCGGGCCCTCGGCGGCAGGGGTGACAGCGAGGTGAGGGGGCGGGGAGGCCGAACACTCACCGGCACCCGGTCGGGGTATTTCGCGCGGATTTTCGCGGATTCCACGCATCTGTGTTCTGCGGAGGGGAAATACAAGCGGCTGACGGCGGCGCCGACCCGGGCCCGGGCCCCCCGCCCGGGCCGCCCCCCACCCCCGCCCCGGCCGCCCCCCCGCGACCTGCGCACCCCCACCCCCACCCCCGGGCCCCGGTTCAGACGTCCCGCGGCCGCAGTGCTGGGTCCCCAGGCTCGAGGCAGGGCCGGCCGGGGAGCGGATCGGGCTCGACGGGCGGCGGCGGCTGGAAGCGGCCCGATCTCAGTGTCCGAGGCCGGGGCGCGGCACCGGCCCCAACAGGCCCGGCCCAGGGCGGCCCGAGTGGGGGAGGGGGACCACCCGCCGTCCCCAACCCCCGCGTCCCGGCGGCCACCCGAGCATTTACCCAACGAGTGGTCCTCCTTAAACATCCACTTCATGGCGGCGGCGAGGAGGGGACCGAGGCGGCTCTCGGAGCCCAGGAGTTCAGCGCACCAACCACAACAACAACGACGGCGGCGGCGGCGGCGGTGACTACAAGTAGGCGGGACTTCCGGCTGCCGGAGCCTAGCAACCGCCAGAGGCGGAGCTTCCGGCGCCGCTGACAGGACGCCCACAGCAGAGGGCGGGGTGTCACGGGAAGGGGCGGGGCCGGAGAGGACTCCGCGGGAAGCTAGGCAGTAGGTGGTCGAGGGTGGGGACGAGGAGCGGGGGAAGGAGGGCGGTGTTGACATCTGCTTGGGTGTCTGGGGCTGGAGCGGCCAGGTGGCCTTTGATGACGAGGGTGAATGACTGAAAGGACAAGCTATTTATTATTATTGTTTTTTAAAGCCGTTGACGGAAATGTGTTGGCGACGGGAAGGACATTTAGGGAAGATGAATGGGAAGTCTTCCCTGGGGGGGTGAGGAGGCAGGCTGCTTGTCAGTGTCAGAAATTCGGGCAGCGCTGGGGAGAGCAGTGACGTGTTGGGGGCTCTGGGGGCCGGTGACTAGTCTGAGGAGACTGGGGGGACTGAGTACTGATGTAACACGGAGGCGTAGTAGTGAGGACAGTTAAAATTGAATTTCAACCCTTGCTATTTTCTATCCTCATGAGCAAAGGTCAAAAAGACAAGAAAGGGCATCACAAACACTCCTTTAAGGAACGTAGCGTCATCGATGATTCAGGGAACCCCCTAACTTTTTCCTAGCAGGGGAGGTGGAGGTGACCGTCAGATTTGGACATTCCCCCTGGCAGCTTGCCAAGAGAAGACTTCCTTGTCTGACAGTCACATTGGGGTACAGAATTCACCGCCTGGGCTGAGGGTGTGTCACCTGCCTGGACACATGCTTTGAGGTTTTTCAGTCAGTGTCATCACTGTTTTCTTCTCAGTCAGAGCCATCAGGGTAGTCAGGTCTGGGGCATCCTCTGTGTACGGGCTAGTGAGTAATATCACAAGCTCTCATGTAATTGGACGCATCCTCACTGTCACATGCTTGTGGTTCGGTTGCCTATGTCCTTGAACATGGTCACTCGTGGCCTACACTTGGATTCCTGATCGAGGCTGTGGAAACTAGCTTCATGCTGAAAGTATTTTGCTCCTTTCAGATGGTGTGTCTTGGAGACTATTCAGTTGGGAGTAGCTGAATGGCAAGAGCTATTCCCTCTTTGGCATTTTCTGCTAAATGACAAACTGTCCCCTTCTGGAGTGCAATCTCCACGAAAGGAATGTTATTCCTTTTTTTTCCCCCACATGTTATTTCTTTTAGGATGTACAAGTGAGCAAGTGATAAACTGTACATCCGATATCGTATTAAATTATTTCATAATTTGAAAAAAATAAAGATTGTCTTAGCAACCAGTTTGAGTTCCTGTTTGTCCTTAATGAAGCAAGAAAGCTTTCGAATTTCATGTATCCCAGAAGAAGTAGATGATCATATTTACTATCAGTTAGGGGTGTGTTTGAGTTTAAATTCTGAGCACACCAGTTTGCAGAAGGCTATCAATGGATGGGGGTGGAGCAGGTGGGAAGAAGAGGACTTGATAGTAAAGGCTCAAGTAGACAGAAAATGTCGTGAAACAATGGCAACATATGTACAAATGTGCCTGATACAACTTATGTAGGGATTGTTATAAGAGCTGTAAGAGTCCCCAATAAAACAATTTATTTTTTTAAAAAAGCTTTGGATGGCAGTGACAGCCCAAGACACATTTGCAGGGTTCCCCAAATAGAGTGAGCCTACATTCTATTCTCCCCTGCCCCCCCTTCTGTCTTCCTTTTATTTATTTATTTTTTTTTTTTTAGGCATCACTGCCCTCAGGTGGTGGGAGTAGGAGGCCCAGCCTTTGCTCCTGGGAGCTGGAATTGAACCTCCATCCCAGTGGGCCGCAGTCCCGCACACAACCACTACGCCACCAGGGCTCAGCCTATTTATTAATTTTAAAACCATTTTATTTGGGACTCATGTGGGGGACAGAATGATTTCTCCCAAGCTGTCTCCCCAAAATATATGCCTAACTTAAGCTGCTTGGTGCCCTTGACTGTACACTTGGAGGTTAACCAAAATAGGTCAGGAGTTATTCTCCCTAAGGGTTATCACCATCTAGAACAATCAGGCTGTCTGACCTATCCCACCGTAAGTGGGGACCACTCCCTTCTGATAAGGATGGTAGTAGTAATAGAGTATTTCTTTATTGGAGCCCAGGGAGGTCAAGCCCACCCAAGGGTGATCAAGCTTAGGCTGTCATATTGGATTTGGGCCTGCCCCCCCCCTTCTTGTCACATGCATACCCCTAGCCCCTCCCCTTGGTATTACGTGTACATCCCTAGCTCATCATCTTCCTGTCATTGTGCATCCCCTTCCTGTGATGTGTATGTCTACCTTATGGCCTCTTCTTGTGACATGTGGTTACCCATCATCACTCACGAGCTAGATAAAAACCTGGGTGAGCAATAAACTTCCTCCCTTCTGCCAGAGCTCTCAGGTTCCTGGCTTCCTGCCCATGCTGTGTATGGCTGTTGAGATCATGGTCCTCCAGGAGGTGAGCATGCTACCATGAAATGTGTCTGGCTCCATGATTTCTATCTCCCATCATTTCTATGACTTTGCTATAATATTTCATTATCGCTGTACAATTGCGCACCAGACCCCTCATGATGCGTAGGGGCTGGTTCTCTAACAGACTCATACAGCTCTTATCACAATCCATGCATCCATGCATCGTGTCAAGCACATTTGTACACATGTTGCCATCATTTTCAAAACATTTTCTTCCTACATGAGCCCTTGGTATCAGCACATTTCCCCCCACCTCACCCCACCCTCCCTCCCTCATGAACCCTCAATAATTTATTAATTTTTTTCCATGTCTTCCACTGACCCATGTCTCCCTTCATCCACTTTTCTGTTGTCCATGGCCCCCTGGGGGTTATATGTATATCATTTCTCCTCCCACATTCCCCTTATCCTCCTGCTCCCATTATTGATCCTGAGAATTTTATCTGTCTTGGATTCCCTGTGTTTCCAGCTCTTATCTGTACCTGTGTATATATTCTGGTCTGTGTATATATTCTGGTCTGGACAGAATTGTAAGGTAGAATTAGGGTCTTGATAGTGGGAGGGAAGAAGCATTAAAGAACTGGAGCAGCAGTTCTCAACCTGTGGGTCACGACTCCTTTAGGGGTTGAATGACCCTTTCACAGGGGTGGCCCAATTCACAACAGTAGCAAAATTACAGTTATGAAATAGCAACAAAAACAATTTTGTGGTTGGGGGTCACCACAACATGAGGAACTGTATTAAAGGGTTGAGGCATTAGGAAGGTTGAGAACCATGGAACTAGAGGAATGTTGGATGTTTTACTGGTGCTATACCTCACCCTGCCTGGTTTGTTTCCTCTGACCCTTCTGGGCGGGGATATCTGATTGCCTACAGAAGGGCTTTGTGTTTCCACTCTACACTCCCCTTCATTCACAATGAGATGATTTTTTTTGTTCTGGTCTTTGATGCCTGATACCTAATCCCACTGACACCTCGTGACACCTGGCTGGTGTGCTTCATCCATGTGGACATTGTTGCTTCTCAGCTAGATGGCCGCTTGTTTATCCTTAAGCCTTTAAGACCCCACATGCTATATCTTTTGATAGCCAATAACCATCAGCATTCTTCACCACATTTGCTTATGCACCCATTCTGTCCTCAGTGAAGGGGTTGGGAAGGCGAGCCTCACAGTATGCCAAGTTATTAGAACAAAGTGCTCTTGCATCGAGGGAGTACTGAGTAGAGACCCAATGTCTGTCTGCTACCTTAATACTTAACATATAAATATCCATAGATCTATTACCCTACTTTTATATATGAATATATTTACATGGATGCATGACTATATTTAGATTTCATAAATGTCCTCTGTCTCCTAGTTGTTTCCTCTGTTTCTTTTTTACTTTCCTCTGGCCCCACTATCATGTTTGGCCTTACTTCAGGTTTCAGCAATTCCTCTTGACTACATAACCCTTGATCAAGCCCCACCAGGACATTCAATTCTTTCCCATCAATAATCAAGGGTGTGATATGGTGAGATGACAGAACCCACTTACATACCTTTCAGTTCGCACAGCTGGGGTAGAGCCTACTTCTATTGAACAAACTGGGAAAGCCTTCGTTAACCCACCACATTGACTCCTGACAAGGGGAACTCTCAGCAGTCTGTCATATTGCCTGTCTACCTTGGATTCATTCGACCCTGCATCCAGAAGCTTGATCTACTGATCTGGAACCATCTGCCTCAGTCTCCACTTCTTTCCTGTTTTGTGTTTCATCTTCATGCTTCTTTCTTCATCAGCTCAAGCAGCAGCTCCGTATGTCAGGGAAGGCCTCCAGCTTAGTATCTGACCAGCAGACTTGAAACAGGCTTAACTGATCCTGCAACTGTCTGATACAAAATTCTATGATTTTGCTTCTCTGGAGAAACTCAGGTTAGTATACCACCCCCTCAGGGGAAGCACCCAGTGTCCTCCAAGCATTCAAAAGGCTAAATACAATGGCCCTATAGGTAAAGCACATGATACTTGTTATGGCAGATCAGAGAAACCAGTTAGATTAAGGGTAGAAGACAAATATATTACCATACATTCAGATCATCAGATGAGACTATGAATTGGTGAGCAGTAGATGGGTTCTTCCCATGAACAAGCTAAGGCCTTGTACAAGAGAAAGGTTGATTTGTGCTCACTTTGGCATAAGGGTTGATTTAAGTGTAAATGAGAAAAGATACTTAAATAAAATAAAAATGAAAACAAACAAACAAAAAGTAAGTGAGACAATTATTGTAATTGCTGTTAACATGTTGTACACTTGGAAAAAATTGTGTTATACTTACAAAATAGTGAAAGGGAAAAAAAAGAACCAAAAGACACTACTTATGACTACCCAAATATTTCAAAGGTTTTGATTTCTTGATTTGGCAATTTAAGATCATGGTTTCATGGGACATCTCAATTAATTGACCTAATGACCTTCGTGCTATTCTGTCTGTTAGTTTGTTGCATAAGCATTCATCCAGGGAACAACAACTGATCTCTATATAACTGGAGTAATCAAGGAAGGAGAGTCAAGAATAAGAGGCAAATAAGGAATCTGTTTTATCATCAATCTAGAAGCACTGGATGGTGACTATTATTACTGCTCAGTGGCTATTATTTCTGACTAAAGATTCCATAGAAGATTCCTGATGAGAAGAGGGGGAAATTGGAGCAGTTTCAAATTTTCATAAACTGTAGACATTCTAGAGTTATGGAGGTTTTACATATTCCTGAAACTATTGCCCTAAGATAGTCCTTAAACCAAAAATAAACCCTGACGTCTTCTTAAAAACAAATATTAGTTAAGCTTAACCCATAAAAAAGATCTGCCTTGAGATTATGCTCTTTTAAAGGTGCTCCCTATGGATGTATGATAACAGATAGGAACCCTAGAGGACAATGAGTTCACGTTAATGAATGTGGGAAACAGAACTGGGAAGAGAGCATATGTGGACACTCTTTGCTCTCATAATTCAGAGTCTGGAAGGTAGACTCTGGTGGAGGAAGAGCTTCACATTTCTGAGTTGGAGAGGACTCCCAGTCACAAAAAAAATGAACCCTCTCTCCCTGCGCAGCCCCCACCCACCCAGGAGGATGCTCTATTAATCACATGGCTGCTCTCTGTTATGCCCAGAGGTCATTGCCCTTGAGAAAAATCAGACCTTATTATCTGCCCAACCTTAGGTACTGCCAACCCCCTTCTTGTGGGAAACAAAGATTTCTCCCAAGTTGTCCCCCCGCAAATTTATGCCAAACCTCAGCCACTTGGAGGTCAAACGAAATAGGTCAGGGACTATTCTCCCTAAAGGTTATCAGCCATCCAGAGCAATCAGGAGTATAGTCTGCCCCACCCTAAGTTGATTTTTGGATAGCAGTAGTAGAATACTTCCTTATGGAGAGAGAAGGAGGTCGAGCCCACCCAAGGATGATCAAGGTTAGGCTGCCATGTTGGATCCAGGATCTGCCCTTCTTGTCACATGCAAACCCCTGATCCCTCCCCTTGGTGTAAGGTGTACATCCCAGCTCACCCCCTTCCTGCCATTGTAGATCCACTTCCTGTGACATGTGAATCCCTGCAATCATGTACCCGAGTGGCTATAAGTTTGGTAAGCTTCCTGGCTCCCTCTGCCCAGATCCCTCCCGCCGGCCCCCTCCAGCTCGGACCCCTGTGCTTGGACCTGACTGTTGAGATCATGGCTACCCAGGAGGTGAGCATGCTACCACGAGATATGTCTGACTCTGTTCTATTTTCTGTCTCTCATATTTTCTATGACTTTGTTATAGTCTTTATGTGTTATCGCTGTATAATTGCACCTACCAGATCCGTGATGATGTGTTAGAGGCTGGTTTCTCTGGCCCCTTCTGCTAAGGACCATAGATTGTTCCTCTGGCGCGGAGTTCAGTCACTGTCTTACCTCTAGAACCTGCCCACCCAAGTATGTGTCTTCCTGTCACGTGTACGCTCCTAGTACATCCCCTTCCTGTTACATATGTGCTTACTTGGGCTTGTGCGATATAAGCCTGTTGGAGAATTCATTAGTTTCCAAGAGGTGAGTCCTTCAATGTCTGATGCTTCTTTAATTTACCCTGCAATTTACACAGCCGCCCCTTAGCAACCCATTCAGTTTGGGAGGCTGGTCCTCCACAAATGAAGAAGGAACAACTGAGAAAAGGAGGGTGAAAATGGTTGAACAACTTGAACAATATAATTAGTCACATTTGTACTTGTGGAAACTATTGCATTAGTGTGCATTTTGCTGTATATATTGTGGAATATAGAAATTACTTTGGAGATTGCATGATAAAACTTTACAGTGGGCTGAGCCCCGGTGGCGTAGTGGTTGTGTGAGGGACTGCAGCCCACTGGGACAGAGGTTCAATTCCAGCAATGGGGCTTGGCCTCCTACTCTCACTACCAGAGAGCAGTGATGCCCCCCCCCAAAAAAAAAAAAAAAACTTTACAGCTTGGGCTGAGCACCGGTGGCGTAGTGGTTAAGTGCGGGACTGCGGCTCGCTGGCTTGGCAGTTCATATCCAGCAGCAGCTCTCCAGGAGCAAGGCTGGGCCTCCTACTCCCACCAGAGGGCAGTGATGCCCAAAAAACCACACCTTTGCAGCTTATTGTTACAGCAATGAATAGTGACATTCGTTGATAGTACCAATTTTCAACAATGTAACAGCACTACACACATAGACTTAGCTAGAGAGAATACTCAACAATCAAATCAACACCTCTATGGAAAGAGATGACAAAGAAGCTCAGCGCCAGCATTCAGAACAAGGACAGGGGCTGATTGCAAAACAGACCTTCAGTTGCCTATATACAAAGCCAAGGTGAAGATGAAGAAAATTTTAACAAGTCCATGAATAACACCGTGTGGATTTTCAGAGTGTCGCATCTGAATTTAGGCATCATTTGAAGTACCAATTTAACACATCAAACAGAAATCATTGAAGATTAGACAAGGCATGGGTTGGCATTTAGCACACCAGACATGAAGAAAACAGTCATTTAAGAGACTAAGGAGGGGCTGAGCCCCAGTGGCGTAGTGGTTGTGCGCGGGACTGCGGCCCACTGGGATGGAGGTTCGATTCCAGCTCCACGGAGCAAAGACTGGGCCTCCTCCTCCCACCACCTGAGGGCAGTGATGGCCCCCCCCCCCAAAAAAAATAAAAACAAAAAAAGAGACTAAGGAGGAATTGAACCCCGGTGGCATAGTGGTTGTGCACGGGACTGCGGCCCACTGGGATGGAGGTTCAATTCCAGCTCCACAGGAGCAAAAGTTGGGCCTCCTACTCCCACCACCGGAGGGCAGTGATGCCCAAAAAACCAAACCCTCCCCCCAAAAAACCCAAAAACAAACAAACAAACAAAAAAGAGAGACTAAGGAAAGAAAAGACTAAAATGGATATCAAATTTAATAAAAGAGCTGGACTGAAAATTTCAAAAGATAGTTCAAAAAATACAATATTATAATGAAATGTCTACACACCTAGAGTTGGAAAACCAAGAGGAAAGAATCCTTGGTCTTTCTCACACTGAAAGGACTGAAGAAATTCAATATTTAAGTTGCGCTATTAAAGAATTCTATGGGCAGAATCTTGAAGAAGCTGGAAGCATCAGGAAAAATAGGTACAGGATTAAACATGGGGTTATTGCATCAAATCCAGCTGGTTGAAATTCAGTCATCTCAGGAGGTGGTATATGATCAAGAACTGATGGTCTTGAAGCAAGAAGTCTACCGGTCTGAAGGCACTTTGAAAAATAAGACTCTCGGGCTGAGCCCCGGTGGCGTAGTGGTTGTGCGCGGGACTGCGGCCCACTGGGACGGAGGTTCAATTCCAGCAGTGGGGCTGGGCCTCCTACTCCCACCACCAGAGAGCAGTGATGCCCCCCCCCCATAAAAAAAAAAAAAGAAAGAAAAGAAAAATAAGACTCTCCACAGGAGCAAAGGCTGGGCCTCCTTCACCCACCACCAGAGAGCAGTGATACCAAAAAAATAAGACTGAGGATTGATGGAGAAGCTACAATAAATGAATGCATTGCTGCCAGTGGTCACTCATGTAGGCCAAGACATTTGGAGGATGGCTAACCAGCCAACCAACTAGAAGATACTCATACTTGTGAATATTCCAGAGAAAAGTGATGTCATAGAATGTCAGAATGGTTGAACAATATCATTAGTATCACATGCAAGTAAAACTTTGCTGAAGATGATTAAAAATTGGTTGTACCTGTACTCTGACGGAAAAACTGCCAGAAATTCAAATCAGATTCAGAAGATGGGGCATGAGGGATATCACTGCTGATGTCAAATGGCTCTTGGTGGAAAGCATGGGATACCAAAAAAGATGGGGTGTTGACCTGGACTTTATTAATTATGCAAAGGCATCTGACTCTATTCTCAACAAAACCCAAGTTCAGAAGAAAGCAAAAAAAAAAAACAAAACAGAAACCAAGTTCAGAAAGAAGTCAAGGTATTGAAATAAAACCACGCACTCAATTCTGAAATGCTTTTTCAAGTTATGGAACGAAAGCGCAAATGCATAGCAAACTGTTGACACCTGTCTTTGCTAAGTACTTTGGCAAAGCTCATGGCATCTTGGGAGTCTGCAGCACTTTACACACCCACATTCTTGGCTGTCACCTGCCTCTGTTTCAGCAGTGACTCAGCTGACACCAGCCACAGTATGTCTCCTCCTGACTCTAACTCTGTAGGCAGCCCTGTCCTTCCTCAGAGCAAGCCACCCTCTGGATGTGACCCTGAAGCTATGTATTCCAGAAGATCTTATTCTAATGACTATTTGAATTAATGGAAGTCATCCACTTAATAGGCATAATTTGTCAGTACCATCCTTGTACATAGTATACAAGTATATGAGCCTTCACAACTGCTATATTTAAGACCTGTGCTGCCACCCTTGAATAGTGTGAGTAGTACTCGACCAGATGCTATAGCAAAGTATCTTTTCTTTAGGCATCACTGCCCTCTGGTGGTGGGAGTAGGAGGCCCAGCCTTTGCTCCGTGGAGCTGGAATTGAACCTCCATCCCAGTGGGCCGCAGTCCCGCGCACAACCACGACGCCACCGGGGCTCAGCCCACGTCAAAGTATTTTATGGCTAACCATTTTTATTTTCATCTCGAATTGTGTTAAAGACCCTGGGACAATTCTCCTTTTTTTTTTTTTTTTCTAATTGGGGGTTTTACAGATATCACAGTTCAGTCCCATCAAGCTATTTTGTACAATTGCTCCCACAACAGTTCCTCCTTTTTAGTGTGATGTCTTCACCTCTGTCTGTGTTGTTAGGACCTCAGCTGTTTCCTTCCTCTAGAAGACCCTTCCATACAAGAGGGGCTCCAGCCACAGGTCTCCACTCTGAGCACAAAACTCACTGACCTGGTGCAGGAATTGAATCAGTTGATTCCCCACCTTAGCACACCTGGATTCTGGCCAGGGTTTCCTGTGACCACTCTCAGACATGGCTTTCTGTCTACTAGCTTTGGCTTTGGCCTCATGGCTACACCAGTTCTAGCTCTGGACAACCCAGCACTATCTCCAATTAAGTCTGAATCCCCTCCCCCGCCCATAAACATCTTCTTCCTTGGGTTCCTGCCCAGTCCTAAGCTATTCTTTGCCATTCTCTTTCTGTTTGGTCTCCTGTTCAAATGAACAGCGTCTATCTCTTAACACTACAGTATGGCCTTTCAAAGACTCTCCCCCTGAATATTGTTTATTTAAATATAAATACATAAAAAATTAAAATATAAAAAAAAAAAAATCAAAGGGCTGAGCCCCGGTGGCATAGTGGTTGTGCACGGGACTGCGGCCAACTGGGATGGAGGTTCAATTCCAGCAGTGGGGCTGGGCCTCCTCCTCCCACCACCGGAGAGCAGTGATGCCCCCCCAAAATTTTTTTTAAATATAATATTTATAGACTTATCAAGTTCAAGACTGAGTGGTCTCTTATGCACAACGGATCAACTAACTTCCCCCCTCTTTCACAATTATGTGCTGTACAATTACAGATTGAACAATCACAATTAACTCTGTTAGCCATCACTCACAGCTGAATCAAATAGACCATCGACATCTTCCCCCTAGTATCTCTTTTCAAGTCATAGCAGGAAAACAGGAAACTTGTGAACAGTCTCCTTCATTTCTTTCTTTCCTTTTAAAAAATTTTTAATTGGGGCTGAGCTCCAATGGCATAGTGGTTGAGTGCGGGACTGCGGCCCACAGGCTTCGCAGTTCAAATTCAGCAGCGGCTCTCCAGGAACAAGGTTGGGTAGTTTCCACGACCATCAGGGGCAGTGATGTGCCCCCCCCCAAAAAAAAATAACTAATTTTTTAATTAATTTGGTTTTTGTCACCTTCATTTCTGAAACTAAGTGCACCCATCAAAATATGTAAGTCAGCCACTTCATGCCTTTATCTTCTTCCATCTTAGATAGCCAGTTTCTAAATTTCCCATCCCTACCAGCCCCGAGAAGCACTGAGAAGAATGTTCATTCTGGGTGAAATTTTGAGCTTCTGAGTCCATAAGCAAAAGCTAGTCCAGAGCAAGCCATGTCACATGTGGTAATTACAGGATCCGGTGTCAATTTGAGAGGATTATGAGTCAAAGAGTGTAGTCTGGCCTGTCAATCAACATATAACCAATGAGGTCTCTGCATGGGCATAACCTTCTCCTGAGAATTCTGGTAACACCTGTATTTCCTCCTTGGAGGTGGGAGACACCCCTCTCCACTCACTTCCTGGGAGACACTCTCCTGCAAGACACATGGAAGCTGGAGAAGCCACATGGAGACCCCTGCCAGCGCTGAGATGCTTACAATACCACTGGATCCACAAGACTTCCCACCCACTGCCCTGTGATCTTCCTGCATTCAATGTCATTGCATGTGCTTTGTGAATCTAAAGAGGACTTTATATAGATTGGTATCAGACATATAGGCTAATATCAGACTTATAGACTTGGTCTGGTCCGGGTTGGGATGTTTTCTCAATATTTAATTGCTCTTGTATCTAGAGCTCTTTTTTAAAAAATCATTTTATTGGGGGCTCATAAAGCCCACATGGAATAAAGCTCTTTCTTAAACACATATCAGTATGTCTATTGGGGCAGTGGAATATTTATAGGGTTTGAACTACAGGCATGCAGGCTGATGAAAGAAAAGGAAGGTTTCTCCTGCTGCTTTTCCAAGTTTCCAGTTGGGAGATGACCTGTTGGCAAATCATGCCTTTTTTTCAAACTTGCTTCCCAGAATGTTAAAGTGGGGAGGCTCCGCGCTCTGCCCAGGTGGAGGCTGTGCCCTACCTGAGGAAATAAGCTCTGTAAAGGGGCTGTGCCCTTCCCGGGGAGATGAACTCTGTGCAATGCCAGAGGCAGGGGTAACAAAGATCAGCAGGTTGCTCATCTCCTCCTTGTGAGGCTGGTGCAAAGGGATGTCAGGGGCTGCCTGGTCCAGGAGGCTGCCTGGTGTAACCCCAGGCCAAACAGTAGCTAGCATCCCAAGGCACAGTCCCCGCCAGCAAACTGCGGCTCTTTTAGTGTGAATGGGAAGCAACACTGAAAACATTTGAAGGTTATTATTTCAGGTGATGGTGATTTCATTTGTTTGGAGAAACATACTTAAGGCTCTTGAGTGATTTTAAAGTTGTTAGGAGAGGCAGGATCGGTTCTTTGGTCTCAAGAGTTTGCCAACCCCTGCCTTACACTATGTATGAGTTCTCCTGCCTGAATGGAAAAGAAGTATTTTATTTTGGGCTTTGTGTTCTTGTTTTGTTATGGCTTCAGCTTTGCCTTTGTGCTTTGCCTCCCCGAATGTGTACAGGTAAACTTTAAATGATTCACCAATCCTTCTTGTGAACTGTTATTTACAAAACAAACACACTTAAAAAAATCCTTGACCACTGGGAAACACTAGTTTGAAAAACCAGCCAATATTCCATTAAGGCAAGATTATCTACTTCCTCCGTTAATGATCAAAGAAGTCAATGGAGGCTTAAAGTACTATGTGAGGATTCTGCACATGTATTTGGGGCTGTCGCTACCATTCATACCCCATTGCCAACTAGGGTGCTCAGAATTTGAGCTCTAATGTACACTTATCATTGACTTAATATAATTAACATAGTCATTATCCTTTATTTTGCGAAGAGCCAGGGAATTCGTCCTGCTTTTGTAATTGTCAAGCTATGGAGTGTATTGGAAAGAGAAAATTTAGACCCCAGAGAGCCTGGCCTGGTCTTAACCTGAGACCAGTCGTCCTTCTTGCATAAAGTGACCAGACGTCCCGCTTTTGGTGAGACAGTCCCGATTTCAAACAATTGTTCCCGCATCCAGCAATATTTAAAAAGTCCCAAAGGACTGAGCCCCGGTGGCGTAAGTGGTTGAGTGCGGGACTGCGGCCAGCGGGCTTGGCGGTTCAAATCCAGCGGCAGCTCTCAGGAGCAGCACTGGGGAGCGCCCACAACCACCAGAGGCAGTGATGCCCCCCCCCAAAAAAAAGTCCCGATTTTTAGAAAGAATGCATGACAAGCTAGGGAACGGCTGGAGAACGGGAAAGGAAGGGAATATACCCCCTCTAACACCCTCCACCCCCACCCCCCAGTCATTGGTGTCCCGCTTTACCAATGTTAAAATCTGGACCCTTTATAATCTTGCAGCCACGTTTATATCATGTATGCTTTCCTCTCATGTGCGGGGTGCTTTGAGTGCATGTTAGAATCAAGCACACGAGGAATTAATAGCTAACTCACAAGCAAAAGCATTTACTGCCAACCTTCATGAAAATCTTCCTTTACGCAAATGCCAACCCAGACGGATGGCTAAGATTTTTTGTTGTTGTTCTTTTCTTCATGATTGTGTGTGTGTGTGTGTGTGTGCATCACTGCACCTGGTGGGAGTGGGAGGCCCAGCCTTGCTCCTGAAGAGCTGCTGCTGGATTTGAACCGCCAACCCTGTGGGCTGCAGTACCACACACAACCACTACGCCACCGGGGCTCAGCGCGGCTAAGATTTTTCAGTCGAGGAAAACAGTCTTATTTCCGCTCAGCCGCAAAGGGACCCCTCCCCACACAGTTTGCAAACCGAGGTCCAGCACCTGGGCACGCGCACCGCCCTCGTTAGCTCCACCCCCTAGCAGAGCCCTCCGCGTTAGCTCCACCCCCTAGCAGAGCCCTCCGCGTTAGCTCCACCCCCTAGCAGAGCCCTCCGCGTTAGCTCCACCCCCTAGCAGAGCCCTCCGCGTTAGCTCCACCCCCTAGCACAGCAGCGGATCCTTGCGATTGGTTGCTGTCTCCGCTTGGTTGCCGTGGAGACCAAGGCTATGGCAACCGCGAGAAGCCAAACTTGAGCCGCGCTTCGCCGAGGGCTTTCCGCCGCCGCCGGCGGGACGGGGCACGTCGCGGATGGCGCTCTACGAGCTCTTCTCTCACCCGGTCGAGCGCGGCTACCGCGCGGGGCTGTGCTCCAAGGCCGCGCTCTTCCTGCTGCTGGCCGCCGCGCTCACCTACCTCCCGCCGCTGCTGGTGGCCTTCCGCAGCCACGGTGAGCCCGCGCCGCGCCGGGGCCGGGGCCGGGGCCGGGGCCCCCCGCCGCCCCGCTGACCGCCGCCCGCCTCTGTCCTGCAGGGTTTTGGCTGAAGCGGAGCAGCTACGAGGAGCAGCCGAGCGTGCGCTTCCAGCACCAGGCGCTGCTCGTGGCCCTGCTGGGGCCGGAGCGCGGCGGCTTCCTGGCCTGGAGCACCTTCGCCGCCTTCAACAGGCTGCAGGGGGACCGCCTGCGCCTGCCGCTCGTCTCGGTGCGTGCTCGCCGCGGGGCCGGGCCGCCCTCGGGAGGTCCGGGCGGGGGCGGGGGGTGGAGGGGGTGGGGAGAGACCAGCCCATGGGGGAGACCCCGGGACGCGGTGTACGCGGGCCGATGGCCGGAGCTGCCCTGGGCAGTCCCGTGGTGGCCTTAGGAAGCGACCCTTGCCGCCGGACCCTGGCTTTTCTGTGAACCCGGCCTTTTGCAGGCTGGCCGCGGGGGCCAGGCCTCGTCGGGCCGCTGCCGGTGCCTCGCAGGGCCTGGTAGCTGCGGGCCAGCCTGGCGTTTGCATGGCCGGCTGGCCAGGTGTCCCCAGCTGCTGCTCCGTCCATGACAAAAGAAGCATTCTACCGCCTGCACATGGGACTCCGAGGCTTATGCCCCTGGTTGCGGATGGAACCCCCCGGCAGCCTTGCCAGGGAAAGACCTAGCTTTCTCAAAGATGACAGCTTGGGAAACTTGATGGGGCCCTTCTGCCCGGCCCTGTAAGGCCCCCGTGAGCCCGTATCCTCCCGCCTCAGCAGCCTCAGTTAGGGGATGAAGTACAAGTCGGGACAGAAGTCCCCGTACTGCATTTATTTTTGCTTTGTTTTCATTGTTATCGCCATTCATGATCAGTGTCTTAGGAATCCGATCTGTATTTTTGATTGAGATTGGCCCCAGCACACACACACACTGCATAGTACATATTGTTATTTTAAATCATTGTATCGGGGGCTCACACAACTCGTATCGCAACCCCGTAACACATCCATTGTGTCAAGCACATCTGTACATTTGTTGCCTTCATCATTCTCAGAACGTGTGGCTTCTATTCGAGCCCTTGGTATCAGCTCCTCATTTTTTCCCCTCCCCGCTCCGTGAACCCTTGATAATTTATAAATCATTATTATTTTGTCATGTCTTACACTGTCCGACGAGTGTGTGTTATTAACAGTGACATGCATGGGAATGAGTGTTCATCCTAAGTGGATTACCTTAGTGGAATGGGGGCTACGTATCCATCCCCAGACAGTGCCGTCAAGAGGAGTAGATATAGTGACAAAGTGGTATCATGGGACAGAGTAGAACTACCTCATAAGGTTTTCAAACCTATCATCTTTATAGAAACAGACTTAGGGGCTGAGTCCTGGTAGTGGAGTGGTTGCGTGTGGGACTGCGGCCCACTGGGCTGGTGGTTCAAATCCAGCAGCAGCTCTCCAAGAACAAGGCTGGGCTTCCGACTCCCCCCAGGGCAGTGATGCCACAAAATACAAACAAAAAACAAACGGACTTAGGTAAGGTTGCTTCAAACTTTTTCCCAGCAACTTATAAGATGAAGACAACAAACCAAACCACCAGTTGCTCATATGGATAACTTAAAAAACAACATCTTGGTTACCTTTTTGCCTGATGCCTTTTTAAATTTTTCTCACATTTCCTTGATTACAAAAATGCATGCCCATGGTAAAAGTCTGGAAGAGCTACCCCTATTTGACCTCACAGGAAGTGAAAGGTTCCGTTTGGTATATGTCTCAGTACTTGTTGATCCACTTTATTCTTTGAAGGTCTGTAAGCCCTTTCATCTTATGGAAAAATGATAACGCACTTGGACAGGTCCCTGTTGGTGGATGTGGGATTTGCTTGCCCGTTGTCCACAATTGGAGTCAGTCTGGCAACAAACAGGGTTTTGATGGTATCAGACATTTTTAAGTGTCAAAATCATGGGAAATTGGAGTCAAAGCTAGTTGTTGAAATTGTGAAAAGTACATAGAAAACTAAACAAAGAGCGTTGTTATTAACTCCAGGGAAATAAAAAGGAAGACAGGTAAGGAAAGGCAGAGTAAGCAGAGTCAGCGAGAACAGGGACACACACACACACACACACACACACACTACACACACACACACACACACACACCCCAAGCCCATTGTTGAGTTGACTGACTCATGGTGACCCTGTTGAATAGAGGAGAACTGTTCCACTGGGTTTCCAAAGTAGGTGGCCCTAGTCTCTCCCTCAGCCCCGGGTGCCTTTTGTTTGCTAAACACTTGGGCGCTTGCACAGGGTTTAAAGTCACTGTTGTTGAGTGGGCACTGACTCTATGCCTGTGAAACTGTCCAACTAACTCCCCCATATGGTTTCCAAAGCTACACATTTTCATGGAAAGAGACCTCTTCATCTTTCTCCCATAAGGCAGCTGAGAGAACCATTAACCTTAACTGAGAGGACCAATAGGATTTATATGATCATAATTGGGGTCCAGTGAAAGTGGGGTTGGGGAAAGAAAAAGGCTGTTTACGTCTTTCTCTGTCCTTGGGGAAAGTCCACAGAGAATGCCTGAAACCAAGAAAAAGAAAAGTGCTAATGTTATTTATAGATAAGACCATCGGTTTATGAATAATGAGATAAAGTATTATATAAAGGGTAATTGTACATTAAGAAAGCATTAAGGGGCTGAGCCCCGGTGGCGTAAGTGGTTGAGTGCGGGACTGCTGCCCACTGGGCGGGCAGTTCAAATCCAGCAGCAGCTCTCTGGGAGCAAGGCTAGGTCTCCAACTCCCACCAGAGGGCAATGATGCCCGCCCCCCCTCCCAAAAAAAAAAGCATTAAGAAAAACAACGAGCTGATACCAAGGTCTCAAGTAGAAAACAAAGGTTTTGAGAATGATGATGGCAACAGCTGCAGAAATGTGCTTGACGATGGATGGCTGTATGGATCGTGCTAAGAGTTGCATGAGCCCCCGATGGAACTATTTAGAGAAAGAAAACATCCCAACCTCGCCCAAGTCCATAAATCCTATATTAGCCCATATGTCCAATACCAACATATAAAGCCCTCTTTAGACTCACAAAATGACATGATGCATGCAAGGACACGGAATGCAGGATGATCACAGGCCA
Source organism: Nesogale talazaci (assembly GCA_004026705.1). NCBI lineage: Eukaryota > Metazoa > Chordata > Mammalia > Afrosoricida > Tenrecidae > Nesogale > Nesogale talazaci. The sequence continues at coordinate 33,739 of PVJH01011543.1, read as the reverse complement.
CTGGGTAGGAAGTCTTTGCATCCAGTGGGTTGGAACATCACAGCACTGGCAAGGGTCTTCACGTGGCTCCTCCAGTTCCAGAGGTCGGTTGATCAGGTTAGGTCTGTGTGGCTTCTTCAGCTCCCAGAGCGTAGCGCCCTGTGTCTTGTCAATAGAGCATCTTCTCAGGGAGTGACCAGAGAGAAAATGTCCCCTGCCTCCAAGGAGGAAATACTGGAATTCCCAGAATTCTCAGAAGACCATGCCTACACAGAGAGGCCCCATTGACTACACAGTGAGTGACAGGCTAGACTCCACTCCTTCACTTGTAATCCTCTCGAATCCCAAATTGACACCAGATTATGTAACTACCACAGAACCCTTTACCGCACAGTTCTACTTTGATGCGCACGAGGCTGCCACAGTTCTGTTCCGACACAGCCTGCCAGAGTGAAGAGACTTGACAAGAGCTTATTTTCATCATATTCCTTTTTAAAAATTTTATTTATTTTAAATCATTTTATTAGGGGCTCATACCATCATATTTTTCTGGTTATTTTTGAGTCAGCAATAATTGTGAAGACTTAAAGCATCACAAAGATGCAGCACTAGTTTTCAGTCATCAGTTCCTTTTACAAGAACATTCACCACCCTCCATGAAGCGTTGGTTCCTTAGCTTAGGGTAGCTGCTTATCTCTGTCATCAGAAGCTACTTCCTTTGAGAATACTGTCATTCAGCTGCTCCTGGCACTCGGGGGTTCACATTTTCAAGCTGCAAAAGAAAAAAATTACTTTTACTATGCCCAGAACAACTAATTCTCTTTTAATATGAGACAGTTTTACCCAATCTATAAAACATATGATCCAAGCTTCCTGGGCCTGTTTTGACTTAGTCAGCCAGGGCCAGTATCTTTTTTTTTTTTTTTTGGTCTCACTGCCCTGGTGGGAGTACAAAACCCAGCATTGCTCCTGGAGAGTTGCTGCTGGATTTGAACCATCAACCCTGTGGGCTGCAGTCCCACACACAACCACTGTGCCACCAGCGCTCAGCCCAGGGCCGGTATCTTCAAGTTCTCTTTGACCTCAATCTGCAGTCCACATCAATTAATAATTTGCTTCCCTCCTAATAGCTCTTAGTATGAGAATAGCTTCTAATCACAAGATTAAAATATAAAGAAATAACAAAGCCAAACCAAAAAACACATCAAAGTGTAATGGAAGTAAAGATCTGAACAGCAGCTCTCTGAAAGGTTAAATAGAAATTAATTTAACCAGAATTATAATCTATATGTATATGAACATAGATTAAAATGCAACTGTAGGATACATAAGATAAGAATAAATGATAATTCATGGCATTTTTTTTTCTTTTACACAGCATGTTTTTACAAAGGAAGATTCAACTGGGCATAACCAGCGTAATCAGTTTCTTCTGCATCCTTTCAGAAATACCCAACCTGGGCTGAGCCCCGGTGGCGTGGTGGTTGTGCGCGGGACTGCGGCCCACTGGGATGGAGGTTCAATTCCGGCTCCCAGGAGCGAAGGCTGGGCCTCCTACTCCCACCACCTGAGGGCAGTGATGCCTAAAAAAAAAAAAGAAAGAAAGAAATACCCAACCAAAGTTATTCTTTTGTATCGTGTAATATTTTGTGACATGGGAATGTAACATATTTAACATTTAAAAAAATTATAATGACAAGTTATTTTAAGGAGACACTTTAGAAAGTGCTCATATAAACATAATTTTTAGATTGGTGACATGTTATAAGCCTCAATAATCAAAATGATCAAAACTAAATAAATAAAAACAGAAATGGACCATTTTGAGCATTTACTCTACCGGATAGATGCCAAGCAGTTAGCCATTTTATAACGAAGTGAAAGCCCTTTACATAGTTTTTGGAATGTACAGTAATAATGGGTTAGCAAGTGTTGCCCATCTTTTGTGTATATTTGCTATTGCAAGGTGCAGTCAGGTGGGTTTTGACTCAGAGCAGCCCTGTGTCCAACAGAGTGAGCTAGTGCTGGATCCTGCACCATCTATCTTCACAGCAGTCCTGTCTGAGCCCACTGTTTGCAGCCTTGGGGTCAGTCCACCTTGCTGAGGGTCTGTCTTCTCTTTTCCCACTGGCCCTCCACTTACCACCCAGGATGCCCTTCTTCAGAGACGAGGCAATCCGAGGGCCTTAGAAAAGTTTGGGCGCAAGGGGAATCAAATGCTAATAGAATTTTCCCCTGAACTTTTTTTTTTGGCATCACTGCCCTCTGGTGGTGGGAGTAGGAGGTCCAGCCTTTGCCCCTGTGGAGCCGCGGCTGGAATTGAACCTCCATCCCAGTGGGCCGCAGTCCTGCGCACAACCACTACGCCACCGGGGCTCAGCCTCCCCTGCACTTTTTGAAGCCTCTTCTATATCTTTCATCCCCATCATAACAATAAGGTAGATATTATTTACACCTCTGTCCAAAAGAAATGAAATATATTTAACCGTTGGGAATTAGGTGAATGTTTACAGAGCAGGTTGTGAGTCCCACGTTCAACAGTTTATTTTAGGCCCCTCACTGCCATCCCTGATTCCACTCATGTTTTCCTGTTTCCATTCCTCCTCTGTTCCTAAGAAAAAGTGTACCAACAAGTCAGTTACAGTTCATAGGGCTGACTGAGGTGAGAAAAGTGATCCAACAGCATGCAGAATTACATAATAATATCACTAGTATCACATTCATAAACATCTGCTGAGAGTAGTTCAGAAATAGTGGCAGCAGTATATCTACATGAAATTGCCAGAAATTTAAGCCAGATTCCTAAGAAGAATCTTATGGAACTAGGGATAGTGTTGCTGATATCAGAGGGATCTTGGCTGAAAATAAAGAACACCAGAAAGATGTTTCTCTATGCTGTTCATTGTAGAAAGGCATTTAACTGTGTGGATCATAAAGAAAATGATTGCTATAGTGACGAATGGGGATCCCAGAACATTTTCTTGTGGTCAGGTGGCTCTTGTCCATAGACCAAGAAGAGGTAGTTGTTCAAACAGGACAAATGATACTGAGAATTTTAAAATCAGGAAAGAGGTGTCCCACAGTTGTATCCTAGCATATTTATTAAATCCGTGCCAAGCAAATCCAAGAAACTGGACGATGTGAAGAGAACACATTGTCAGCATTGGAAGGAGACTTGTTAATAACAACGTCCGCCCCGCAGAGCACGCAACCTTGTTTGCCGACAGCGGTTTTAGATCAAGGGGAGGAGGTGCCTTTGCAGGTGGTCATTTGGGAAGAGGCCAGCTCACCTTGGATGGCAGCCCTAGAATTTTCGTATCGTTAATATCTTAAAAATGTAACTTGTTATTTATAATATATTTCATGTTAAGAATATACCTGGCAAAACATGCACCAACTAAACCATTTCCACTGAACACAGTTCGGCCACGTTAGCTACATGCTCTGAGCTGTGCAGCATTCTCACCCTTCTCTTCTGTGTGAAACTCAGCCGCCAGCATAAATGTTGCCCCCAAAGGCTCCTTCCTTTCTCTGGGGTTGTGTTGCCGTTGTGAGTCTATACTGATAGCTCCTAGGATAGTGCTCAGATAGTTAAGTTGGACTGTTGTTTAGTTTTAAGAATTCAGGAGAAAAAAGGAATTCAGGAGATATTTTTGATTTAAGGGTGTTTTTTTTTTTGGGGGGGGGGCATCACTGCCCTCTGGTGGGAATATGATTTAAGGTTTAAAGATGATCTCAGGGCTGAGCCCTGGTGGCCGAGTGGTTGTGTGTGGGACTGAGGCCCACAGGGTTGGCGGTTGGAATCCAGCAGCAGCTCTCCGGGAGCAAGGCTGGGCAGAGCAGTGATCGCGCACACGCGCACGCACACACACAAACACACACACACACACAAACAATCTTGGGGACTAAGCAGGAAAAAAAATCTCATCTTTGGCATTAATACTTTGCATGTAAAGTTGAATAAGAGTCATATCAACTGGTCTTCCTCATAGGTGCATGGATATTATCAAACGTTAGCATTGTTCTTCAGAATAGATTTTAAATGTTCTTTTTTGACAATGACTGTGATGCACTTTTCTTCCATTTGTCATTCTGTGATCGCAGAAACAGATTGCCCGATTCAAAATGGACAGTACTAGTTCACGTGACTGTTGTCTTGGATATCAATCTTTTGAGACCCAGTTACCTTTTCTTGTCACCTTGTAATTTTCCTAGATTACGACTTTGTCCATTCTGCTTTGTGACGATTAATGATGTGTGCAGTTTTTGTTCTCATTTTGAGTTCTGCCCCATCAGCGGATGAAAATCCTGGCGCTCTGCCCCTTCCGTGCCATGACAGTCTGCTCTGCTTTGAGGGGGTGTCTCTTATGTAGTTGTACTCTTAGTGTCTTCCGGTCTGACAGGCTCACCTCCCAGCACCATGTCAGACAGTATTCTGCTACTATTCGTAAGCCTTTCACTGGCCAAACTTTTCCAGAAGTAGATTTCCAGGCCCTTCTTCCCGGTCACCACTGGTCTGTCTGTTTTTTGCACTGTGGTGGTGTGTGGTACCATAAAGCTGGGAGCGAAGCCACCATGTTTTAGTTACCAGATGGGTCACCTGTGGAGAAGAGGTTTCACTGATAAACTTCCAAATGCAGACAGCCCACCATATCAGCCTATCAAGGAACAAAGAGCCTCATTCTCCTGCGGTGGAAATGACGAAAGCAAAATGGGTCCGTAGATGGAGGATTCCGATGGAAGTGTTGACAGGCTGTAGAAAATTCTATCTGGCAGCTCTCAATGAGAACAGATGGGTTGTGACAACAAGATCCAGAGTTGTGCCCATGAGTCGCAGCCGTGATGAAGGATATTTCAGTAACAGCTTCTCTGCTAGTGAGTTTAGGATCACATTGAAGCAAGGTTATGGCTCGTGGGGCTGCTTACCTTTCAGAAACAAAACAAAAAATGTGGAGTGGGTAAGCACTTGACTGCTAACCCAAAGGTTAGGAGTTCAAGCCCCACCGGCCACTGAATAGGAGACGAATCTGGCAGTCCACTTCCGCGAAGATTTGCACCCTTGGAAATCCTTGTGCGGCAGTTCTCTGCCCTAGAAGGGGGATGTGAGTCCGAATTGACTTGGGGACTCATGACTTTCCTGACTGATGAGATAAAATCTCTCTCTTGACCTGAGATGCCTCTCTCCCCTACTTACCCCCCTCCCCCAAAGTATCTAGATAACTTTAATGGCTTGCTGATGTACGTAGCTTCCTTTTTCTTTTTATTGATTGACACTAAAAGGTGCACTAGGCTTTAAAGACCTGACATCAGTAAGGAGTTGAGGTTCCATGTCAAGAACTGAGAGCAGACACTTGTGGTTAAGAAATGTAAAAATAGAGCTTGGCGTTTTTCTCTCTTATGTAGATAATATATAGTGATTAGGCTAGAGCATTTAATGAGATTTGTTTTTCTTTGAGAAGTTGAATTCTCAAGAAATCGATGCGTATGATGCCCCTTTAAATTGTCCTTAAAGGGCTGAGCCCCAGTGGCGTAGTGGTTGTGCGCAGGACTGCGGCCCACTGGGATGGAGGTTCAATTCCAGCTCACAGGAGCAAAGGCTGGGCCTCCTACTCCCACCACCTGAGGGCAGTGATGCCTAAAAAAAAAAATAATAATAATCATAAATTGTCCTTAAAACTCCAACATGATTTTCAAAAGAACAAGAAAAGGCCCCCCAACAAAGCAGATTGAAGGAGATCCTTGAAAGAGATGCCTGTTGCTCCTTTTGTTGTCATCTCAGGTTCTTGTTCTTGTGCTTCTCAAGGGTTCAAGAGCCAAACGAGACACATGTGAACTTTAAGGGCTAAGCACATTGTATGTCTTTTTCCCAATATGGATTCACCCACAACTGTTTATTATTATTCTTTGTGAGGGAGATAAAGCTGGCGTGTAGCAAGACAATGGATCATTATATTGTGGTCATGTGAATCCTTCCAGAACTTATTAAAAACTGAGGTTACTGGCCTCTTTGGGTTTCCTAGACCAGAGAAGAAGACAAGAACCAGGATGGAAAGATGGATGCTTTACATTTTAAACTGGAGCTTCCCCTGCAGCCCACCGAGCACGTCCTGGGTGTGCAGCTCATCCTGACGTTCTCCTACCAGTTGCACGTGAGTTGCAGTCAGGGCCAGCTGCCCTCCCACCCCCCTCGTCCCCTTTATAGAACCTTTAATAGAACAGAGTATGCTTTCTGATTTCTGTGAATACTCTTTCTGAGAAGACTCTTGCCTGCGCGCAGTCTGGGATTTAACTGAGGCAAGTTGCGTGTTTCGCATCAGTGTCCTATTCCTTAATATGAACTCTGGTGGTGCAGTGGTTAAAGTGCTCAGCTGTGGACCCAAAGGTAGGTCTTTTGAACCCCACCAGCAGCTCTCCTGACAAAGACGTGTGGATCGGCAACTGTAAAGGTGGTAACTTGGGAACCCCAGGCGACAGTTCTACTCTGCCCTGTAGGGGGGCTGGGAGTCAGAATCTGCACAATGGCAGTGGGCTTGACACTTGGGCACTTGACAGGGTTCCTGGTGCTTCCCCTTCCCCTGACTGGTGGAGCCCAGAGCCCTTCAGCGTGACCTCCATGGGGATCGTCTCTCCTTCTGATGGTTTCAGAGGATGTCCACGTTCGTAATGCAGAGCATGGCGTTTCTCCAGTCCTCCTCCGCCCTGCCAGGGTCCCAGCTGTATGTGAACGGAGACCTGAAGCTGCAGCAGAAGCAGCCCTTAAGCTACAGTGGCTTGGATGTCCGCTACAATGTAAGGACGCTCCTGGCTGTCCCACTCCTTTGTCTCTCTCCCAAAATATTTCTCAAGTTCTCTGAGGACGGAGAAAGCAAAGTTGGAAATCACCATTCCCCCCACGCCCACCTCGGTGTGTGACATGGAAGACTTCTTGCCATGAAGTCTTTAGCGATATGGAGATAGATACCGTTGCGTGGGAAAAATCTGTTTCTCCTTATTGAACAACTCCCTTAGTTACTGTTTTCAGTTACCCCCACAGGGTGTACTCCAGTGATTTTTTTAATCCATGTGAACATTTCAAACACGTCAGCCACTACTTATTGTGCATATTATGTTTGCCAACCCCACAGTACGAGGTATAGGTGCATGTATCATCATGGCAAGCTCCGACGAGGCCAGCAAGTTGTCCCTTCTTAGCTTTCTAGTCACGTGCCTTTCACCTTCCCCCTCGTGCATCCCGGCCACACCAGCCTTTTTGCTGTTCCTTGTAGCCAGGGAGCAGCCCCGCCATTCCTTTGGCCGGTGCCCACCGGCTTTTTTCTGCTACCCACCCAGGTCCCTATGACTTTTCTCCCTCTACCTGTCAACCCACACAAAGCTTGATTTTTCTTATTGCCACCCGGCATACCAAACAGATGTCTTGATTGTGGGTGTAACCTTCAAGGTTAAAAGCACTGACATCTTGCGGGCCCAGCATGTAAGAAGCTCCCAGACGTGTTTGTGGAAAGGACGAGTTCCCATTTTACACGTGAGGAATCTGAGCTTACAGGGATTCATTTGTTTTCCCAGCGTCCCACAGCTGGAAAGCAAAGGACCAGGAACCCTGCCTGGATCCAGAAGCCATGCCTCTGATCACTTGTTCCTCACCGTGATCCGGTCACAAGGGCTCCTGTAGAAACTGAGAATGGGATACCAGCAGTTGTCAGAGGCACACACCAGGACTACTCCAGATAAAACGAAGATACATCTGTACAGTCACCCTAGCCGAGGCAATAATCGCTTCTAAAAGGATAAATGCCAGATGAGTCCCAAGGAGTTGAGGTGGCATGTTGCACTAGATGTCCAACTCTTCCAAGATGTCCACCTCTTCCACCCCCTTCAGTACATGCCCTCATGTATGTGTTCTGCACATCCCTGCCGTGGCCCACAGAAACTCGCCACAGTTTGAGGAAAGATCGCACGTGGTGGTGGGTGCTGTTCCGTCCAAAATCAGAAGGTCGGGCAGAGGCAAACCAGATGCTGGGTCCAGAGGACATGCTTCATTCCTGGCCCTCTTCTGTGATGAGCTCACACCCCCTCCTTCTCAGAGGCTCATTTTCTGGACAGTAGGATGGCCCTGCGGGGACTCCTGCTCATCGGGACTCACAGGCACATCCTATCAGTGTCTCCCCCCACTGTCTTTCCAGACCCATGCAGGGAAAGGCAGGGAGTTTGGTGAGACTTAAGTATCCATAGTGCCATCAAATTGACACACAACCCTTCATCTTGTTAATTATATCCCAATAGAAATATAGTGATCTCTTCTCCACCCCTGGACTTTATGCACATTTGATAATGGAGCCTCTGGCAGGATGTTTCCATTAGGCATTGCCCTCCTACTAATTTTAACCAGCCACACTTTTCCCTGGGCCACTCCCGAAGCAGGTTTTTCCCTTTCGGCTGTAGCATATCTTTACATCCACTACAATTCACAGTAACCAAGATAACCACTAAACAGAGTGTCAGCATTCCCATCCTTTACTAAGGTCAGGTCTTACTCTCATCCTGTTCCCGCTCTTTGGCAGGTAATACCCTCCAAAATGGGATTACAGCACAGGCATAGGAAGCCCAGAACAGATCACACACGGGATTATGGCTGAAAGGGGCATATAAATTCTATAACTTGACAGCTATAATTTTTTGTTTGTTTTTTATTTTTTTGCTATAATTTTTTAAAGGAACAATAAAAACTTAATAGCATATTCAAAACAATAGCATGTTGACTATGTTAAAATTTATAAGATCATATCAATGGAAATACAATTAAAGATGGAAACAGGAAATGGTTTCCTTCCTCAAAGACTTCATGTACTCACTCCTTTGAGTCCATCCTATTTCAGTCTCTACATTGAAAAGAGTTTAAACGAGGGAGAGTCCAGAGGATAAGAAAAAGAATTTGGACATAGAACCTATTTAAAAACTAAAGAGACTCACTCTCTCACTGGAAGAGAGAGGGGTATTTTAAAAACTTGGAAAGCTGTGAAAGGTACATACCAGCCCTGTTTCCATCCTTAAGAAAAGTAGAGTAAAAGTAAGTGGTCTTAAAATTGTTCCAGGGGAGAATTCAATCATCCTTGAAGAAGATGGGTTCTAGGACAGACCACCAAGCAAGGGGATCAGCTGGTGGGGCGAGGGGAGGGGGGTGGTGGAGGGCGGGCATGGAGGGTAGAAACTGCTCGGGCTCACACGTGCCCTCCTGTGACCCCAGGTGTCTGTGATCAATGGAACCAGCCCCTTTGCCTCTGACTACGACCTCACGCGCATTGTGGCGGCCTACCAGGAAAGGAACGGTGAGTCACAGGTGGTGTTCATTCTACCCAGGACCTCCCAGGTGAGTTAGCAGGGGTGATGGAGAGAAATGGTTGGAATCCTTACCTGGATGAACATGTCAGACCAGTCACTGCCCAGTCACGTGACACAAACAGCGTGCCTGGGACTTCTCCACCCCTCCCCAGGGTTCCTCCCAGCCACGGCCGTGCTTCAAAGGGCAGAGGCAAATCGCCACCCAGGACGCCAGAGGGAAAGCGGAATGTGGTCCACGGAGGTACCACCGCCTGAGCAGGAGGCAGTGAGCCGGGTCTGTGGGGAAGGCAACCAGACCAGCCTTACCGCTGTCGGGACAGAGCCCAGTCTTTCTCCCGAGAAGCTAATGGTGGTTTGGAACTGCCAATCATGTAGATTGCAGCCCACCAAGCCATGGGAGCGGCCTTCCTCCACCTTCCCACCGCCGCGACCCTTTCATGCAGTTCCTCATGTGGTGGCGACCCCCCCACCCCTAAAAGTATCTTCATCACTGTCATTGTGCTACTGTGATGAATCGGGCGACCCCTGTGAAAGGGTCCTTGGAGCCCCCAAGGGGTCGCAACCCCCAGGTTGAGGACTGCTGCACTCGAGTGTGCTTTCCCTCAGGAGAGGAGAGGCCGGTAGGACCTGCCACGGGCTTCCGTGCTCAACTCAGCACGTCGGCTGGGCTTTTCTCTGAACGCACCCAAGCATCACCTGGCAACCAGACCTCGTAGTTCCGTGATGCAGACACTTAACAGTTGAACCAGTGAAGGAGCAGCTGCAGATCAAAGGTCTTCTTCGTGATTTTATGTGGTAGGCTGTCAGCATTATTCCAATAGGAAAGGAATTCCATGACCCCGATTAAATAATACTGGCTTCCAAATCAACCTTTTTTTTTTTTTTGGCTTACTCCTGCCAGCCTTTGTCCCTATCACTGTCCTTGGGTTGAAGCCACTTCATAGCAAGTCTACATATCAGTAGCACTGCTCTTGTTGCTTTTCAAGACTAACTTTTGTTTTCTTGTGGGGGGCATCACTGCCCCCTTGGTGGGAGTAGGAGGCCCAGCCTTGCTCCTGCTTGCTGCTGCTGGATTTGAACCGCCAACCCAGTGGGCTGCAGTCCCGCACTCAACCACTGCGCCACCGGGGCTCAGCCTCAAGACTAACTGTTTATGGGGTGGAAAGCCCTGCCTTCCCACCGAGCCGCTGGTGGTTTCGAACGGCTGACCTGGCAGTTAGCAGCCCAACGGGTAACCAGTAGGCCTCCTGCATGATTTTTCAAAAGCGTCTTATTTTTTTAAAGTCTCAGATTTACAGAAGGATCTGGGGTGGAAAGGCAAGTGAGCAGAGGGTAGAAGTGGAGCGAACTGCACGGTGTACCAGTGGTGGCGTGAGTAAGGACGTTGAATTACCGTCATGAACACCACAAAGAGCCAAATCTTTTTTTGTTTGTTTGTTTGTTTGTTTGTTTGTTTTTGGGGGGGGGCATCATTGCTCTCCAGTGGTGGGAGTAGGAGGCCCAGCCCCACTGCTGGAATTGAACCTCCAACCCAGTGGGCTGCAGTCCCATGCACAACCACTACGCCATGGGGGCTCAGCCCGAGCCAAATCTTTTTTTTTTTTTTAATTTTTAGGCATCACTGCCCTCTGGTGGTGGGAGTAGGAGGCCCAGCCTTTGCTCCTGTGAGCTGGAATTGAACCTCCATCCCAGTGGGCCGCAGTCCGGCGCACAACCACTACGCCACCGGGGCTCAGCCCTCCCAAATCTTTTTTAATAGAACTTAATCCTGCCCTTTACGGTAAAGAGGATGAATGCTGGGGAAGGATATCCAGAGTGTCATGGAGGGCCACAAGAGCAAACAAAGCTGTCTTGGACGAAGTACAGCCCGAAAGCTCCTGGGAGGCCCCGGTGGGGAGACTGTGTCTGACTGACTCTGAACGTGTTCTCAGGAGAGAGCCGGGCTCGGCTGGATGGCACCCCAGCACAGCTGCAGTCCACCCCGGTGCCCAGTGGGGTAGGCTGCTAAGTGCAGGGTCAGCAGTGTGAACCTGCGGGCCATTCTAAGGGAGAAAGACGAGGCTCTCTGGTCCTGTAAGGATGCACAGCTTGAGAAACCCACAGGGCCGGTTCCCCGCTGCCCTCCCTACAGAATCGCCTGGATTGTTATGTTTTTCTCTCGTAATCTTGCCTCATTTCCCACAGCCAGAGATGATGATTTGCAGTATGGAGGAGAATTGATAGATCCCATAATGGGGAACATTTACATTCCCAACATTTATGACACATAAGCTTTGGGGTACAATTCAATCCCTGACAACACCCAGAAAGCATCAAAGCAGAGGTCCAAACAGGATGCCTGGTCGCACTGTTCACAAGGCTCAAAAGAAAGGTGGAAGCAGAAAGCCTTCAGCTAGAGCTGCCGCCCCAAATTTGGACTTAACGGCCCCTAGACTGACAAAAGACATTTCCGTGTGTTAAAACCATGTCGGGGCACGTCTGTCACAGCAGAGCTAGATGATGGAGACACCCCCGCTCAGTCTGTTCTGCCAAAGGAGCCTTCCTTGGATTCATGGCTCATGATTTGCTTGCAGTCACCACTGTCCTGCTGGACCCTCACCCCATCTGGCTGGTCGGAAGGGCCGCGGAAGCTCCGTTTGTCATCAACGCTGTCATCCGCTATCCCATGGAAGTCATCTCATATCCTTTCTACGAGCCCGTCGTCGCTCACCCCTCCCCCTGGCCCCCCCCACCCCCCCACTCACCAAAAGAAGAATTCCCAAAGTAGGTCAGGTGTTGGTAATGCTACGTCGTAAACGGCCCTGGAGGGGCCGGCGTCAAATGGAATGAAGGGCGGCCCTGATGATAGAGCGTCTGGGTAGGCGGTTAGAAGCACGTGGATCAGCAGCCCTTTTTTTCCTCACACTCTGCAATGTTTGCTACAGGCTGTTCAGCATCATAGCAAATGGCAGGGGCTCGACTGACAGACTGGCTGGGCATCCGGGGCCTCGGCCAAATCGAACTCGGGGCTCCCGGGTGAGGGTTGAGCATTTCCCTATGGGATCACCACACCCATGGCTCTGTGTCTGTCTGCTCCCTGTCCAGATGGCGGGACTTTTTTCATTTCCTATTCATATCTTGTTGTTGTTTTTCTCCCTCCCCCCTCCCCTTCCTATCTTCTCTCGGAGCAGTTCCTTCCTGTGTGTATCTTAAGAACATCCTTTGTTATCCCTTTCTCTTAAGACTATTTGAAACATTTTTTGCCATTTCCTGCAAGTGGAAAGCCTCATTTAGCATTTATTGTCAAACCACCCTCTTGTGACTCCTTAACTGCCTGCACCTATCAACCAGGATTCTGGGAGATGATAAAGTTTGCCTGGGTCCAGTACGTCAGCATCCTGCTCATCTTCCTCTGGGTGTTTGAAAGAATCAAAATATTTGTGTTTCAAAATCAGGTGGTGACCACCATCCCTGTAGTCACCACATTCCCAGGAGAACGGTATAAGGAGCATCTGTCATAAGCAGCTCTCAACCTGGGACATTTCTGACAAGAGTCCAGAGAGATGTGCCGGCCCCGGGGTGGATGTCTCCCTCCAGTTCGGTAACTCTCAGGCACCGGGAGCATCATCAGGGATTATTGTGTGGAAAGACCTGAGCGCGGGCTCTTGTCTCCTGCCCTCCCGGAGAAAATGTTCAGTTCCTGTGTCTTCAAATCTCGTCACTGGTTTAAGCAAAGATCCCTCCTTTCTTGAACTAAGGAAGACTCGTCTCGACTGTAAAGGAGAGGGTCAGTGAAAATGAGGACACCCCGATGAAAGGGACTGATCCAGTGGCTGCAACCGTGGACCGGACCTAGCCTTGTGATGAGGCCAGGCCGTACTTGGTTCCGTTGCACACAGCGTCACTCTCCGTTGGGGCTGACCCAACAACATTATAAACCACCGGGCGTTCTGGCGGCACAGCATTTGGCTGTGGACCGGAAAGTCTAATGGGCTACCAGCTTCCAAAAAAGAGCTACAGCTTTGGAAACCCACAGCGGCAGGTCTCTGCCTGCAGGGTAGCTATGCGTCCCAATAGGCTGCTTTTTGTTTGTTTGCGTTCCTGGCAGTGGTTCTGCTTATCAGCCACTCCGTATGCTTTGTTGGTCGTGGATGATAAATGTGCAAATCACTAGCACTTTGTACTTTGGTCCTGACTTTCCCCGTAGAACTTGGATTTCCAGGACGGAGGCCTTTAGCTGCTGGAAGAAGGAGCGGCAAATGCAAGAGGGGCTGAGGGTGGCCGACTTGAAGACAGTCGGACCGTCCACCTGCCTTCATTGTAACACAGTCATCTGTCTTCAGCTCAGCTGGACCGCCCTTTCTGGCTGCCCCTCTGGCCCTGGCTCCTTGCCCTGCCTTTTGCCCCCTGTCTGCGCCCTGCAGAATAGGCTTTTGCCTTCACAATCCCCTCAGCCAGAGCAAGGGGGTCTGTGACAAGGGGGTGGGTACTAAGGGCTGGAACAACGGGGCCTTTCTCTCTGGCCCCCACCCGACCCAACTAGCAGCCTAACCACTTCCCTCCCCCTTGCTCTGTCACCCCTCCCCGTTCCTGAAAGGGCAGTGGAAGACAAAGTTGCTGTTGTTGGTGTTGGCACTCATCCCCAACAAGGACCCCACAGTATATTTGGAGGTCCAGGGAGAAACCCAGCTCCTTGGGCTTCCCTTCACAAGGTACCCGTCCCGCGTGGACCACTTTGGCGGACACACACACAGCAGTGCAGGGGTGAGGATGCCAGTCCAGGCACGTCCCCGCCCTCCCTCCCACCCCCCATCCCCCATGCGGGGTCCCTAGCAGAATGACACAGCAGAGGCCAGCTGGCTCACGCTAGAGGCTGAAAGAGTGTCTGGAGGCAAAACTGCTCAGAATGAGCCTCTGTCCCGCACTGAAGACGGATTGTGCAAGTCCGTTCCCCTGGAAACGGGCCGTCTCCTCAGAGGATTTGTCACAGACATTGGAAAGTCCAGCCTTTATGACCCAGGCTGCCTTTCCCACCCAGCGGACACCCGACTAGGAGTGTGATCTCCAAGGGTTTTTGTTTGTTTGTTTGCTTTGAGGCTGACCCCCGTCAATGTCTTGGGGGAATGAAACTTTTGAAGTACTCAAGAACTCAAATTCCCTCCGCGCGACCCCCCCCCTTCCCCCCACATTTAAACCACTGAAAATGGTTTCTGGTTGGTTAAAATTCAAAGAATAGACTTTTTCTATGATCTTTTTTTCTCTCCCCCTACGAGTTTCTTTTGTAGCCCCCTCGTATGAATATTTAGCCTTTTACTGGAGTGGTGTAACGCAAGCGTGTATAAAGAACCCCCCCCCCCCGTGTTTTGTAATTTCCTAATAAAAAATACTCAGAAGGGGAGACTGCGTGTGGATTGGTTGGGGGCTGGAGGTGGAGGTGGGCAGTGACTACAGACGTTCCCACCCTGCCTCTTTCTCCCCAGCACCTGGGCTGCGCCAGGGCACTGCCCGGCGAGACCTTGGAGCCTTTGTTAGGTCCTTGGCAAATATCCCCTGGTCTAGCCTCAAAAACATGTGAATTTTTGGTGGAATCCACAGGGCGTGTGGCAAGCCACAGGCTGGAAAATTACAAGAGTCTGGTCTGGTGAATATAAAATTATTTACAGATCGGATGTTGCTGGCGACCAGACCTGGATGCAGTGGTGTAGCTGCAAGAAGAGGTGAGACATTCTCAGCGGGAAACAGGGCTTGAGATAATGCCCCCACCTGAGGGGGATAATTAGCAAGTTTCCTGTATGAGTCAGGTGGGGAGTGACCTAACACACCTGCTTTTTTTGTGGGGTCCGGGGTAGCTTCCCGCATCTGCAGTCAATGCAGCAGTTCTAGGTCTTCTTTTTTTCTTAGTGTTTTTGGGTTTTTTTTTGTTTGTTTGGACATCACTGCTCTCAGACGGTGGGAGTAGGAGGCCCAGTTCCACTGCTGGAATTGAACCTCCGTCCCAGTGGGCCGCAGTCGCACGCGCAACCACTATGCCACCGGGGCTCAGCCCAGTATTTTTGGTTTTTATGAAGGATTTTCTACTTTGGGAGGGTGGGGTGGGTTGGGTTTGAGCCTTTCCTTGGGAGAAAACTCATAAATGATAAGAGACCTGAAGAAAGTAACTGTTCCAGGAGGGAAAGGGAAAGATGGGAGAGGAAGGGGGAACCGATCACAAGGGTCTGCATAGCTCCTCCTCACAGGGGGACAGATAACAGAAAAGGAGATGAAAGGAGACAGCGGTCAGTGTAAGACATGGAAAATTTTTTTTTTTAGTGAGGGAGGGGGAAAATGAGCTGATACCAAGGGCTCAAGTAGAAAATGTTTTGAAAATGATGGCAACGTATGTTTAAATGTGCTTGACACAGTGGAGGGATGGATGGGTTGTGATAAGAGTTGTACAAGCCTCCAATAAAATGATTAATTAAAAAAAGTAACTGTTGACCCCACTACCCAGAAGTCATCACAAGAGGCCTTCAGGCACATGTCTTTCTGATCTCTGGGTGGTGTTTCATTTTTTGTTACTATCATGTCTCTGATGTGCACTATGTACATCAGCAAAGCCAGAGATTTAGTCACCCGCTTCAAGACAGGGCCTAGAAAGACATGACTCATTCAGAAGCTGTGATTGTTGTTGAAGCTGCGGGTTCATCCAGGTGCCAGGTGACACCTCGCTCCTGGTCTGGGGCAGCCCCTTCCTGGAGACCCCACTGGGGCGGATTACAAGGTGTTGGTATGCCCAGAGACTCCCGAGAAAAACCAAACAGTTGTGGCCTGTATTTACCAGAGCCCGTTTTCCACCTGCACTCGAACCCCCACCCACCCCCACCCCCCTTTCCCTGTCTTGAAAGCGCTGGGCAGAGAGGGAGGGGGCTGGCTGCAGCAGGGACAGATGAGAGGGTCAGCTGGCCTCCCGGCTTCGGGCGGAGGCTGGGGACTTGGGACAAGATTGAGGTTCTCAGGCCCTTCCTAGCGAGGATGCTGCGAGGGCGGAGGGGGCAAGATCACGATTCGGTTTCCTGCACAAAGGCCTTTTGTGCTCCCTGGAGCCGCGCTCCCTGGAGACTGGAGGGGAGACAACTCTGATGGGTAGTTAGGGGGCCAAAGCGACCCTGGGTGCGCCCTCTGGAGTCCTCGGTTGGGTGTCTACGGCATCAACCCCCCACCTGTGCCCTCCCTTAACTGGCACCCCAGCCAGGGAATTGGGAAAGGAAGGGTAGCGGGAGCAGGGCGCCAGCCGGCTCCGCCCGCTCCAGGACCGCCGTCCGGGCTGAAGGCGCCCCATTGTGTGCGCGCTCCGCTCTCAGGGAGGGGGTGCGCAGCGGGGATCCCCGGGTTGGGCGCTCAGTGCCTCCGCCTGACCGAGACTCTGAGAACGCCCTTCTTATCACTGGGTGCCCTTACCACCCTGGGGACTCTAAGGGACGCATCCGCCCTTGCAGACCCAGCCACTGTGGGCCAATTGCTGGCGAAGTGCAGGCGAGAAGTTGGACGAGCCGAGCCGGCGGCGTCTGGGAGCCTTGGCTGAGCTTGGCAAGCAAGCGACTTGTGGAAGTGCTGAGCCAGGTCGGGCAAGGACCTTGAAGCTTGAAGGTAAGCTGCTTGCAGGCTCCCCAAAGTGAGGGGGTCTTGGGACCCGGCCACGGTGCAATTGGGGAAAAGCACGGATCTTGCAGTTTGGGGCTGCGACTTGGGGAGGATGAGAACTCGGATAGCCGCTCCTGCAGCAGCTTCGGAGAGCCATACAGCCCTGCGCTCTGTGGAACGGGTCTTCTTGGGCCTCACTGTACCCCAAAAACAAACCCCCTGTCATCAGTCGATGCTGTCCCAAAGCCACCCTATATACCATATAGGGTCTGCGGTTGTTTAAGTTTTATGGGTTGTAAGTTTTTATCTTTCTCTCTCTGAGCAGAGGTGGGGTTAGCAGAACAGCCTTTAACTGCACTTGGATATGGGTGCCCAGAAAACAGTAATTCTCCTTTCTCATACCAGAGGGGAGGCTGTCAAGAGTCCCATTTCTGATGACATGGGAACACGGGAAGAAAGAACTGGAAACTATGAGTGAGTCAAAAACTAGAGCTAGTTAAGAACAAGACACTTAAAAAAAAAAAAGACACTGCTCCAGGAGCACTGGCTTTGCTGAGCTTGTGTGTGAAGCTGCTGCTACAGGCTTGGTTCTTTTTTAAAAAAATTTTTGAGGGGGCATCACTGCCCTCTGGTGATCATGGGAGCTACCCAGTGCTGCTCCTGAGAGCCGCCACTGGATTTGAACTGCCAAGCCTGCAGGCTGCAATCCCACACTCAACCTCTTACACCACCAGGGCTCAGCCCCCAGGCTTGGCTCTTAAAAGGGTCCATTGAACCCCAGTGGTTGGGGTGACTTGCCCAGAGTCAAACAACTAGTTCATGGTGGTAGAGGGACGTTTAGAACCCAGATTGGTTTTAGAAGCCGTGTGTGTGTGTCTGTGTATGTGTGTGTGTGTGTCTGTGTCTGTCTGTGCCTGCCGGTCTGGCCCCTGACAAACTCCATTGATCTGTAACACTGCAGCCTCCTGAACTCCATGGGGCTGCAGATCCATCATTTGGGTTTCCCATATGAAAGGGTGTTCCCTTGTGTCCACAGAATAAAGTACATATAAGTATGCCAGACATGGTTCTAACTGCTCTCCAGATATTAATTCAGTTAACCTTCATCTCAACCCCTTCAGTTGGGTTTCTGTTATTTCCCGTTTTATAGATTAACAAACAAACAGGAAACCACAACAGGCACAGAGAGAGGAGTTTGCCCCAGCTCACACAGTCAGAGAACAAGAGGTGTCTGTACCGTGCGCTACTGTGCACTTTCCCTGCATCCTCTGGTGAGACGGGTGACTCTTGCTGCCAGTTTTATGGGAGGGATCTGGGAACAGCTCCTGTCCCTAACAGGAATTTCTCTATCTCCTACTACTTGATCATTTTGTCCCACTGATGACCAGTTGGTTTGTCCACATCAGACTTTGAACGAGGCCCCATGCACTGCATTTAGTTCAGTCTTTGGAGTTGGTTTCTTAAAAAAACAAACAGTCCCTTCCTTTTTCTTCTTAAGCTACTAATATGAGTTATATCCTTTTGAAAATGAAATTAGTCGGGCTGAGCCCTGGTGGCGTAGTGGTTGTGCGCAGGACTGCGGCCCACTGGGATGGAGATTCAATTCCAGCTCCACAGGAGCAAAGCCTGGGTCTCCTACTTGCATCACCAGAGGGCAGTGATGCCCCCCCCCAAAAAAAAAGAAAATGAAAGTAGTCAAATTAAGAGGCTCCAAAGATAAATGAGCATTCCAGGTGTCATTGTTATAAGGGGACTCGGGGGGGAAAACAGGAATCAGGCTGCGGAGGAGATGGGGAGCCCTTGGGCTTGGGGACCTTCCAGCATCCAGTTGCAAGGCTCTGTGAGGGAGACTGATCTAGGTGCTGCGCAAAGAACCCTTGGAGGATTCGGGAGGACCAGAGCTGAATTGGAGAGAGGGGTTTCTGTCCGTCTCTGCTCACCAGCTCTGAAGTGCCCCAGGGCACCCCCTAGCAACATTTCCCAGCCTATGCTGAATTCATTTCCTGAGGTTCTTGCAGGCAGATGTTTCCTCCCATTAGCATCTGGCCTTGCAGGGGCACCCCTTGTCTTCTGACTGGTGCCACATGCCTGCATCCTCTGGGTCAGCAGGGAGTTGATAGCAGATGTGGCTAAACTCTGAGGTCAAGCACATCTTCTGTCACAGTCAGCTGAGGCCACCACCCTGAGGTGAGGGTGAGCTTGGGGAGCCTGACACCATTCACGAAGGCTGTCCTCCATTCCATAGCTGGCCCCTCTCGGGCCTACTGAGTGTTGTGGTTAGCGGGGAAAGAGAGTCAGTGTTTGCGGGCACCTTTCTGCTGCCATACCATGCATGTCTTCTAGATCCTGTCGTGCTTTTTTTTTTTTTTTTAATCAGGATAACACGATGCCAATGTAGGATAGTCCACGTTTCATTTCTTTGAGGATCCCTAGTAGCATAGTGGTGTAGCTTGGTCCGCTAAGCAGGAAGCTAGCAGTTTGAAACCACTCGCTGCTCTGGGAGGGAAAGAGGAGGCCTCTACTCCCGTCAAGAGCTGCAGTCTTAAGAGACCAACGAGGGAAGTTCCACCCTGTCCTCTAGGGTCTTCATGAGTCAGCATGGATTCAAAGGCAGTGAGTTTGGTTTGGGTCACTTTTTTTTTTTTTTTCAGTTAATGGACATTTGGGTTATTTCCACTTTGGGGCTCTTGTGAGTAGTGGCTGCTATAAACACAGACGTTTTCGCACGGGCATATGCTTCTGTTTTTCCAGTATGTACTTAAGAGCGACTGTGTTGGCTCAGATAGTGATTCTGTGTGTAACATCTTGAGGAACTGCCAAGCACGTTGCCACTTTGTGACTGACACTTTTGCATTCTGGCCAGCAGTGTCTGAGGGTCTGCCAGCCCTTAGCCGTCGTTTTACATTATAGTCACCCAGAAGGAGTGAAGTGGCTTTGATGTGCATTTCCCTAATGATTAATGACATGGAACAGCTTCGCATGTGCCTGTTCCGTTTCCTCGTAAGAGGTCTATAGATATTGTAGGAGCCCCGGGAGCACCAGCGGTTTTGTGTTGGACCCAAAACTGCCATGTCAGCAGTTCAGTGGACTTCCTACTCCGGGAAAGAGCGACCGTCTCGGGATTCACAGGAGCAGTTCTATCCTGCCCTACAGGATTTTAGTCAGTTGGCATTGACTCGATGGGAGCGAGTTGGGATTTGGGGCTGGGAGGTGTATTCTAGGAGCCCTGATGGCGTGCGTTGTGGTTGGTTGTGTGGTGGGCTCTGAACTGCAAGGCCAGCAGTTTGAAAACACTAGCTGCTCCTCAGGAGAACGAGGCGGCTTGCGACTCCGATAAAATTGACAGCCTTAGAAGGCTGAGCCCCAGTGGCCTAGTGGTTGTGTGCGGGACTGCAGCCCACAGGGCTGGCGGTTCAAATCCAGCAGCAGCTCTCCAGGGGCAAGGCTGGGCTTCTTACTTCCCATCAGGGCAGTGATGCCATAAGAGATTCTGACCCGGTATACCTGGGGCGGAAATGCACTTGTTCAGTTGAAGGTCAAGCAACATGCAATTGCTTCCCGTGTCTTTTTTTGGGGGGCAGGAGCCTAAGTTCCTAGAAGGGCACCCACCTGTAATGCTTCCCACTGGGTCATTGTCCAGAACACCCCCATCTTACAAACCCTGGTCCCCTGAGTTTCATTTCCTCTGTCATGCCGGACCTGGGAAGAACCAATTGGAGGCCCTGCTTGGCATGATGTAATTGAGAGTCAGCGCTCACGTGAAGTTCTGCCTGCCCTACATGCAGTGAGCAAGGCTAGGTTTTCTACTCCCACCAGGGCAGTGATGCCACAAAGCAAAAAAAAAAAGAGTGATCCCGGTGTTGGTGTGAGGCTTTGTCAGAAGACAGATGGGAAAGGGCTGGCCTGTAGGGAGTCCTCGATACACTGGCGTTGACCAGAGAGGAGTCCTCTTCCTCTGTCTCTGTCCCCTCCCTTCCTCCCTGCTGGAACTTCAGGTGCTTTCCACGTCTCACTGCTCCTCTCAACGCCCCCACCCCCACCCCCCTGACCCCTGATTATGTCTGGCAGTGCTGTTCTGCCCCGGCCATGACCCTCCATGCCCAGTCCATTGGCTTCTCATCTGAAATCCTTTTTCTTCAGTCGTGTAGATTTTCAAACAGAGATGGCCTTCAGCCCATGCCAAGCACAGAGAAAGCTGAGCCTGGGACAAGTGTCTGGTGTTACATTTCGCTCCCTCGGATTCCGTGCCAGGGAGCGGGGGGAGAGGCTGGTGACGGGGTGCTCAGGGGTGCAGGTGGGCAGAGCTGGGTTCCAAGTGAGGACAGCGCAGGGAGCTGGCTGGCCTCAGTTTTCTCCTCTGCAGTCACTCCTTTCTCTCAGCTCTGCCGAGTCTCATTGGCTTTAAGAGAAAAATCTAGAAGGTGCTATCAAGAGAAGGAGAAGGGAGGCACATACCAGTGGGCCAAACAGATCACATCCTGTCCTAGACACCGATTCCTGCTTTTTGCTTTGCCAAAAAGCAAAGACAAGACAGAAGCCCCACTCTACACCTTCAAGTTGCTCACAAAGTGTATGTGAGAGCAGAGAATGGGGGCATGGAGGGTTCTTGTTACGGCACAGCTGTGGTGCCCTCAGAGGAAGCCAAGATTAGTTCCGAGTGGGAGTGAAATGAGGGGTTGTGCTTGAGGAGCACAGATGATTCCTAATCGTCCAAGTGTGTTAGTCCGGGTAGATTAGAGAAACAAATTCATAATCACACATATGGATATAAGAGAAAGGTTTATCTACAAGAGGAATGGAACATTAAGAAATCCAGTCCAAGGTCTCAAGTCCGATATTAGCCCATATGTCTGATACCAGTCTATAAAGTGTCCTTCTGAATCAAAGCACGTGCAATGATGCCAGGACAATCACAGGCCAGTGGGTGCACAGTCTTGTGTATCTAGTAGCGGTAGAAGGATCCTGGCGCTGGCAGGGGTCTCCCTAGGGCTCCTCATTTCCAGGGCTCAGGGTCCATCAGCAGTATCCATTGGTGATAGAAACATCTCAGCACTGGCAGGGGTCTCTGTGTGGCTTCTCTGGCCCCAGAGGTCTGGTTCTGTCAGGGCAAGCCCATGTAGCTCCTCCAGGTTCCAGGACTCAAGATTTATCAGCATGCCACTATTTGTCTTGTCGGTAGACTGCCTCCAAGAGGTTGAATCAAGTCTCACCTCCAACTGGGAAATACCGCGAGCTATCCCAGAATTCTCAGAGAAAGCCATGCCCGCACAGAGGTCTCATAGGCTACCTCCAGATTGACAGGCTACACTCCACCCTTACACTCCCAGTCATGAAACTGACACCAAGTACATGACTGCCACATCCGAGGTCTAGGATGCCGCCTGGAATTCTGGGAAGGGAGGCTGGAGCAGTGATGGGTTCTAAGGGAGGAGAATGGAGTGGCAGAGTCAGGAGTTTTGGGAAGCTCTCGTAGCTCTGAACAAGGTGGGCTAAGGCAGGGGTTCTCCACCTTCCTAATGCCGTGACCCTTTCATACAACTCCTCATGTGGCGTTGACCCCCCCAACCATAAAGTTATTATTTATTTTGGGGGGAGGGCATCACTGCCCTCTGGTGGTCGTGGGAACTACCCAGCCTTGCTTCGGAGAGCCGCTGCTGGATTTGAACCGCCAAGCCAATGGGCCGCAGTCCCGCACTCAACCACTTACACCACCGGGGCACAGCCCCCATGAAATTATTATTATTTTTTCATAAAATTATTTTCATGGCTACTTCATCACTGTCATTCTGCTACTGTCATGAAACAGGTGACCCCTGTGAAAGGGTCGTTTGACCCCCAGAGGGGTCGTGACCCACAGGTTGAGAACCACTGGGCTAGAGGGAGGTCAAACCCAGACCTCGCTGCCACTGAGCGTGTTCTGACTCAGGGAGACCCTGTACGATTCAGCCCGTGAACTTGACTTGGCATTGGGTTATGGCATGTATGGAATCCTGGTGTCACAAGAACTCATCATCGGAGACTAGGCGTGTGCACGCAGAGAGAAGAGCAACTGGCTTCCCTGGTATCGAGTCCCTAGAAAGCGCCACAGGTGGCAGCCCGTGATCCTTAGCAATAGGTAGTAGATGAAACCCCGACAGACCTGAAAGCCGCTGCCTGCAACTGGGAACTGGGTTTCTAGAACAAAAGAATGACTTGCGGCGACTCGGTGTCCGACTTTTTAGACTGTGTACATTAAAACACGGCCCAACTTAGCTCGCAATACTAGCCTCTGCAACCAGACCTCTGAGACACACGGTGGTCCAGGGCCAGACCACCACAATCAAGTGAGTTGCCATGGATTTGTGTTTGTTGTTTCCCAGGACCTGTAAACTACCTCGGTCCCTCTCCAGGGGAAGCTAACGTTCTTACTTTCTAGTCTACGCTTCTTCAAGCTATAAGCATTTTCCACTCAGGTGGTCCTGTCAGGTAAGCAGTAGGCTGCCGACCGCCTGGCTGGCACTTCAAACCCACCAGCGGGCCTAAGAGAAAGAAGAGTAGAGAGAGTTACACCCTCATAACCTCTACCTCGGGTCTCTGAGTCGAAACCGACTTGATGACAGTGGGTGGTTGTTTGCTTTTAAATTGTGGTTTTCTGACTAATTTGGTAAGACAAAACCATGTTTCAGTGATTCTACAAAGATTGTTCTAGAGGATCCTGGGGATTGGGCTTCGTTTTCCTTATATAGCACACTGTACTTCTATTCCACACTCCCACCCACCAAATTGATGATTATTTTCATCACCATCAAATTGCCTCATAAGACTTGGTGGTACCTGAAGGCACCGTTGCCTCTGCAGAGGGTCCTGGATATGCTGGGACCAAGAACATAGCTTCTTTCCATCTGCCCCCGGAAAGCAGTGGTGACCCGGGACCCTTTGAACTTCTCTGGGGGCTGTCTGCCTGAAGGCTAAGTCCTCTGCTAATTTCCATCTGAGCCAGCTCGCCTGTACCTGTTCTGCCTCACTCTTTTCCAAAAATGATGAATTGTACCCCCTCCAAAAATTCTTTTGCAACAAAAGAAGAATATGTGGGGGAGGAGAACAAGGTTTCCAGGAGGAGGGGAGGGAGAAAAGCTTAGGAAGGGACCCTAAACTTTATATTTGGGGGCTGACACTTGAGTTGAACTCCCTGCCACTTACTAACTGGGTCTTCAGGTCTCTGAGTCCCACTGCTTCCAGCAAAGCCAACAATGATGGCCCTTTCAGCCTCCTGGGGTGGCCAAAAGACAGAATCCAATCCTGAAGAGTCCCAGAGGTGAAGGTTGCCCCAGTGACTCGCTTCTTGGAACTTCTGGCAACTGGCCGACTTGCTGAACTAAAGGCTCCCTATCAGCAGGCGCCCTCCTGTGACCTGGACCTCCCCAGTGACCCTGGGTAGTCTTAAGACATTCCCAGTCCCTTCCAAGCGGCTGTGCTCAACGCAAGGGCTGGATGATAGCAGAGCCTGGATTGTGAGTCGAAAGGACACCGCTGGCTGGCTTCTCTGGAGCGCCCTCGGCACTTTGGGTTGGGTCAGCATCTTGCTTCCCTGGGAGAACAGGCTGACCGGGTCAGCTGCATCTGGGCTCCCAGGGAGAGGCCAGCTGCATGTGGTTGGACAGTGCTTGGAGCTTGGAGCCAGGCGGGCCTGGGTGGGGATCTGAGTTTTCCTGCCCTCTCTTCTAGCCTTGCGTCCTTTGCCTGAAGAATGGAGATCGTAATACCTATAGAGGCTGTGGAGCTAAGTCATGGTGTGACAGCGTGATAGTTTATGTGAGCGGAGGTCCTGTCTCTTCCTGGGGGACCTCTATTCTTGGGAGAGCGTTCCCTCCCTCCAGTCCATCAACCAGAAGTAAGGGAGGAATGGACATGCACAGAACAGCTTTCATCCAGGAAATCCATTCAGGGTCCAAGGTCCAGGAAGTGGTCCCAGAAAATAGCCTGCCTGCTGCCCCCAAAGAGAAAAAGGGGCAGAGGGGGTGGAGGGCCTTCAGCTTCTCTCAGTGGCGACTTGGGTAGGGGAGAGGGACTTGTGGGAAGCAACTGTTAGGAAAATGGGGACACTCCCAAGGCTCCGTCCATGCAAAATAGCCAATGGATCTCTGTAGGGGGCACACAGTGCCGTTTGTTCCCTGTTCCTCCTATCTTGGGGGTGGGGGGGCAAGCCTGCCGCTGTCAGAGCCACCGAGGACCCTGGGAGGCATTGGACTTGGAGGTGGGCCTGAGGGACGATGTGATTTTCGAGCGTGTTGGTGAAGAATCCAAATTGAAGGTGACCAGGTGCCTGTCGGGTGTCTCCTCTGGGCAAAGGCTTCCTCCCTTCATGAGGGCCCCGGCCCGTCCTCATGTTTGCAGCAGTGCTCCTAGTAACATCCCTAAGAGGCCAGCGTTTGCCACATCTGGTCTGCAGAGCAGCGATCTGGTTCTGAGGCTCCTGCACTCTGCCCCCAGGCTGGAAGTTTACATCCATTTGAAAGACGGAAACCTACTACTGGGGCGCAGTCCCTCAGCTTGGGAAGGTCGAGCCCTTCCAGTGTGAGGGGCTCTAAGACAGCCCCCCTCCTGTGTTCGAGGACTCTATCAGCCTTTGTGTTCCTAGGTCCCCAGGAACCTGTGGGCTCTCCCCTGGATTTGTGGCTGTTCTCAGCAGGGCGTAAACAAACGCAGCCAAGAGGAGCCTGCTGTGTTCTCAACTCAGAGTGCTTCTTTCCTCTTATCTCTTCCTACGCACCCAGAGATTTTCCCTCTGGAGTCCACACAGCTGTCAGCACCTGCTCCCTCCAGGCACTGGCAACAGTTGGTTGCCATTAACAGTTCAAACTCTGTTTTATTTACTTGTAACAACAAAAGTTAGACCCCTGTGCAAACCAAAGCAAACAATGCCTTGCAGATGCTCACCCTCCGGCCCAGGGGTTTACTATCCCCTGGCCATGCTCCTGCTACTGCCCTCCACTATCCCTCAGGCCAGGCCTAGGAGAGTGTCTCGGGTTAGTTAAGGGGGCCACAGAGGGAATAAGGGCGTGGTCTGTGCCACAGGTCAGGAAGCGCCAAGGCCAGGACTGAGCCAAAGAAGCCTGCAGCCTTGAAGTTGTTTGGTTAAACCTGCTAAACTTTCCTGAAGGCCTTACCTGCTGCCGTTGGCTGCCCCCCAGCATTTGACTGGTTCCAGAACCTCCCGTTTACTGGGGTATACTCAACTCTCGTGGGCTCAGGGCTCTGCTTGACACATCTTTACTGAGGACCTACTATGTGCCGGCCATCGCTTCCAGCACATGGGGACAGGCACCTGCACGATAGGGACCAACACCCCACCACCAAGAGTCTGGAGAGGGGGGCTGCCAGAGAGGAATCCACCCCTCTTCCGTCTTGGACTTCCTTGGGTTGGGACTGAGCCCCTTTCCCGTGGCCGCGGCCTTCTTGTGACCCGCTGCCCTCTTCTCCCCCAGGCCCTGGGCCCACGACATGTGGCTGCCGCGCGTCTCCAACACGGCTGTGAAGGTCCTGCTGCTGGCGCAGACGGCCCTCCTGCTTTTCCTGGTCTCCCGGCCCGGCTGGCCCCGGCCGCCGTCGCCAGCGGAGAGCCCGGAGCGCGTGCACGTGCTGGTGCTGTCGTCGTGGCGCTCGGGGTCGTCGCTGGTGGGCCAGCT
The DNA here is from genome assembly GCA_004026705.1 of Nesogale talazaci. Lineage (NCBI taxonomy): Eukaryota > Metazoa > Chordata > Mammalia > Afrosoricida > Tenrecidae > Nesogale > Nesogale talazaci. Next base: position 7,160 of record PVJH01011543.1, on the reverse strand, counting down.
CTTCAGCCAGCACCCGGACGTCTTCTACCTGATGGAGCCCGCGTGGCACGTGTGGACGGCCCTGTCGCAGGGCAGCGCCCCGGCGCTGCACATGGCCGTGAGGGACCTGGTGCGCTCGGTCTTCCTGTGCGACATGGCCGTGTTCGACGCCTACCTGCCGTGGCGCCGCCACCTGTCGGACCTCTTCCAGTGGGCCGTGAGCCGGGCGCTGTGCTCGCCGCCCGCCTGCAGCGCCTTCCCCCGCGGCGCCCTCAGCAGCGAGCGGGTGTGCAAGCCGCTGTGCGCGCGGAGGCCCTTCGGCCTGGCGGAGGCGGCGTGCCGCTCCCACAGCCACGTGGTGCTCAAGGAGGTGCGCTTCTTCAACCTGCAGGTGCTCTACCCGCTGCTCCGCGACCCGGCGCTCAACCTGCGCATCGTGCACCTGGTGCGCGACCCGCGGGCCGTGCTGCGCTCGCGGGAGCGCGCGGCGCGGGCGCTGGCGCGCGACAACGGCATCGTGCTGGGCACCAACGGCACGTGGGTGGAGGCCGACCCGGAGCTGCGCGTGGTGCGCGAGGTGTGCCGCAGCCACGTGCGCATCGCCGAGGCGGCCGCGCGCAAGCCGCCGCCCTTCCTGCGGGGCCGCTACCGCCTGGTGCGCTTCGAGGACCTGGCGCGCGCGCCGCTGCCCGAGATCGCCGCGCTCTACGCCTTCGCCGGCCTGGCCCTGACGCCGCCGCTGCGGGCCTGGATCCACAACCTCACGCACGGCGCCCCCGCCCCCGCCGCCGGCCCCGGCGCGCGCCGCGAGGCCTTCAAGACCACCGCCCGGGACGCGCTCAACGTCTCCCAGGCCTGGCGCCACGCGCTGCCCTTCGCCAAGATCCGCCGCGTGCAGGAGCTGTGCGCCGGCGCCCTGGAGCTGCTGGGCTACCGGCCCGTCTTCTCCGAGGACGAGCAGCGAGACCTGACCCAGGACCTGGTGCTGCCGCGGGGCCCGAGCAGCTTCAGCTGGGCCACCGCCAGGCACCCCGGCCCCTAAAAGCGGATCACCGGCTGAGCCCTGGTGACACCGTGGTTGTGTGCGGGACTGGGGCCCGCAGGGTTGACGGTTCAAATCCAGCAGCAGCTCTCCAGGAGCAAGGCTGGGCTTCCTACTCCCGCCAGGGCAGAGATGCCCCCCCCCCCCCACAAAAAAAAAAAAAGCAGATCACTGTTCCAAGAGCCCAGTGAGGGTCGAGAACTCGGTGGGGTCTGGAGGACACCACAAACCACAAGGAACGATCCTTCTCCCCCTACTCTCCTCGAAGACTTCCTGTAGAAGCTGGGGCGCACTCCTTTAGGAAAGGGGAACTCCACCCCCGACGCTTTGCCAACTTGGCTGTTCTTCAGCGTTTAACTCTCCCCTCCCTTGGGTGCCCCCTCTAGCAGCTGATCGTCAGCCCCAGCAAGGTAGCGGGGGCTGGGGTACCAGGCCTTTGGGCTTCTGTCCCCCGACACACATCAGGCGGCAACGCCCCATGCCCCTGGAACTGAGGCTGTCCATGAGGTGAGCGTTTTGATTCAGGCTCCTCAGTGATAAATCCCATACTGTGCCTCCGGCTTCCTGTCGTGGGCTCCCGGCAGCTTCCCTCTGCTCTGCTTCCCGGGATCCCACGCTTCCCATCCCCACGTATGGGGAAACAAAATGAACACCACGATATGCATCCGAATTGACAAGCAAAACTCGAAGGGAAGGGATCCACCCAAGGTCCCGGTTGGGAAGGAGAATGATGGGTTCTAGGGTTCTACTCTGCTCCTGCCGCAAAGGGAAGCAGTAAGTCAATCTGATGGGTTAGAGACCTGCCTCCAACGCCACAAAGAGGACTTCGTGCTCATTAAAACTCAAGGCCAAAAAAAAAAAAAAAAAAACCTCCAGGCCACCTGGAGGCACCTTGGAAGAAAGGCCTGGTGATAGACTTTCAGACTAGTCCTTGACAATCCTATGAAGGACCCCTGTGCCGTGTGTGGGGCCACCTGGAGTCAGAATGCACACCACAGAAAAGTGGACACTGGTTCTTTGCTTCTGGGGGACAGCGGGTGGCCAACTGAAGGTGTGAGCTTGGGCCGAGGCCATCCTCCTGGTCTTGCATAGTTGATTGGTTGGAGGGCCACATCCCTCGTGGGTGTGGCTGTGCCTCCTACTGGTTCCCACTTGTTGCTTGGCTACAAGTGACCCCTGGGAGTGGGTCCCCCTCCAGGTTTGATGGGTGACTGAGGGCCACCGATCTTCCAGGAAGTGTGATTTCTGAATCCCTTTCCTTTTTTATATCACTTTATTGGGGGCTCATACAACTCATCACAATCCACACATCCATCCATTGTATGCCAAGCACATTTGTACATGTGTTGCCATCATTCTCAAAACATTTGCTTTCTACTTAAGCCCTTGGTATTAGCTCATTTCCCCCCTCCCTCCCCACTCCTCCCTTGTGATCCTTTGATAATTTATAAATTACTATTATTTTGTCATATTGTTCATTGTCCAATGTCTCCCTTCACCCACTTACCTGTTGTCCATACCCCAGGGAGGAGGTTATACATACGTCCTTATTATTGGTTCCTCCTTTCTCTCCCACCTTCCCTTCACCTTCCTGGTATCGCCACAGTCACCACTGGTTCTGAAGGATCATCTGTCCTGGATTTCCCATGTTCCTGGTTCCTATCTGTACCAGTTTTCATCCTCTGCTCTGGCCATTAGGGGGACAAGAGGAAAGTAAAAGGAAACAGAGGAAAGAAATAGGAAGCAAAGGGCATTTATAGAGGTCTAAAGTACAAGCACGTAGATAGGTAAATATTTTTTGGGGGGGAGGGGGCATCACTGCTCTCCGGTGGTGGGAGTAGGAGGCCCAGCCCCACTGCTGGAATTGAACCTCTGTCCCAGTGGGCCGCAGTCCCGCGCACAACCACTACGCCACCGGGGCTCAGCCCGATAGGTAAATATTTTTTTATATGTTTATGGGGAAATAGATCTCTGTGATTTCTGAATGTTGATGAGCACTTTTCTCCCATTCAGTTCAAGACCTGGATCAACCTGGAGAGAAGCCGTGAGGAGAAGGGGGAGGAAGAAGACTGCCTAATGGCTTGTCAAAGGCCGGATGGCAGCAGGATGGGTGCGAGGCAGGCAGGTCCGGCGGGATCACCATAAGGAGATCTGGCTTGGAGGGGAAAGGCCTGGATGATTCCGGGTCCTGCCCTGGCAAGAGGATAGTCCCTGGCTGCAAGCCACACCCCCTCAGTTAGCTGGCAGCAGAGGATGTAGTCAAGAGGTGATGGATGTGTCAAAGCAAACCCGTCAATGCTCAGTAAATGTTACAAAGGCTCACAGACTCCCTCTGTGAATAGGGAAGCAGGTGTGAGTCCACACCGAGAGGAAACCACACCCCCGTCACACCAGGACACAGAGCTGGGAATTCTGACAGCTGGGAATTCTTGTAGGACCCTACTACCTCTGGGAACCAGGAACTGTCCCTGCTGTTACTGGAAGTGATTGGTAGTTGCTGGTCTCTGCTTCCTTCTCACATTTGGTACAGCTTCCTGGGTGGAGAGGGCAGAATTCGGGATCCACATTGTGCTGCAAGACAGGGGTGGAAGAAGAGGGGTGTGTGGCATTTTTGGCTTCTTTGGTTAGAGGGGAAAACGATGTGGGCCATTTTGCTATTGATTCACTGATATTTACAGAGTCTTGTTGCCCAGAACAGGCTGATGGTACAGGGTCCTGGCAGGCTGGAAACTCCACCTCCCACCAGGGCCTAGCCTACGCCTACCTGCTGTTAGCTCTGGAATGAGACCCCCACCCGAACCTCACCTGTGTGCTCTGAGTGCAAGCAAGGCGAGTCTAGGCCCTGCAGTGACCCACAATCCTCTGGCGTGACTGGCAGAGGGGGAAGCAGAGACAGTGCCCAGGGTTAAAGGTGGTCTGGAACAAGACACAAACTCATCAGCTATTCAAGAGGCTGCTCTGACATCAATACTGTGTCTTAAGTTGGTGGCGATGTTACAGTCAAGAAAGGAGGGTCCTTTCTATATATATATATGTATATATTTATATACATTAGTTGGGATTTAATACATATAACACACCACTCCATATTTCAATCATGTCAAGGAAAACTGTACAATTGCTACCACCATCCGTTTCTGACCATACTTCTTCTCCATGCACTCCTTGCTCCCTTTTATACCCTTGCCCACTGTAACTCCTCCCCCAAACCCCTTATTCCACTTGCTGTCCCCATAGGTTCATCAGCCCTGGGTTTCAAATGCTGAAAAACAGAAAAGCATGTAACACAGCTTCAAGAGAACGAATGAGGATCTTCTCTATGTCCGTACCGTGTTAGCTGCTCTTGCCTCTCTCAGTCCCTGTGCCCACCTGGGCCCTGCCATTTCCAGGCTCAGCCTTCAAGGGCCTGCTCCTGCCCTCCTTGATGCGCCGGCCTCTAGCTCAGCACCAGGTCACAGGGCTATCATTCGAGCCCCGTACGTCATTTTGAGTCAGCTAATAGCCTCCTGAAGAAAAGGTACCACAGGTGAAATGAATGTTTTGGTTTTGGGGGGCATCTGGTGGTGGGAGTAGGAGGCCCAGCCTTTGCTCCTGTGGAGCTGGAATTGAACCTCTATCCCAGTGGGCCACAGTCCCACGCACAACCACACTACGCCACCGGGGCTCAGCCCAGGTGAAATGAATTTTAACAATCTGTTCACCTCAATAGATGCAAACAATTCTACTTCTCCCTTTCATGGAGACAATCGGCTTCAGGGACAATCGGCCAAGCACTGGTTCCCGTGTCAATCCCACCAGATCTAGGATGCCACACCCGCCTTTCCCTGGGCTATCCCTCTTTCATTTTGCTGGAGTCCAGCGGTTTCTTTAGCCCCAAGTACATGAAACACGCATGTCCGGAATCTGGCAAGTTCAAATGTCCCTTGCTTTTCATACATCATTTAACTGAGGATTGGATTCTGAATTTAAGAATGTTTCCTACTGTGATACACAGTTCGATTGGTATATAACCTGAAATCAATTGCATTCTCCCCCTTGTAATCCACTCTGCTAGTCTGGGAAAGACACCAAAAGGTCACAATGTGAAAGAGTTGATGGTCTGTTTTAAAAGGGACTGTTTTAACTTTGGGGTAAGTTTCTTGGTTGGCGTAAAATCCCATTCCTAACAGAGAGCCGACAATAGAAAACTTGCAAAGTGAAGCCTTCCAAGAGGAAACTCTAGTCAACAATGTGGCGAATGTCCTTTAATTAAATGGGAAATATCTATTCGACGGTGTTTCTCTCTTTTTTTTTTTTTTGGTGAACGCTGTATTGTGATCTGAGTAAGAATGTCTAGGGCACGATCGTTTCCCTGTCAACAAGGCACATGCATTTTGTTTTGTGACTCCAGTTGCTTTCCCCTCAATGTAACAGCACCCATCCCATTTCCCCGGGGTTTCCCATTTCCATCTGTCCCTCCCACCGGCCCCTTCCTGCCCTCTCGTCGCTACTCTTAAGCAAACACCACCCTCCTGAGTCCCCTGTGGTTGAAGGTTCTGAGATCTCAAAGGAATCACTGTTTGCCCTGTCGGCCCAGCTACAGTTTGGATGAAACCAGCTTCTGGTCTGAAGAGTGACACCAGTCTCTGGACTTCTACCAAGTCTATCAGATCACTAAGTTTGATCTTTTCAATGATTTTGAAGTTTGTTTTACATTTTCCTCTCCATCCCTCTAAGGCTTTGTGATCCTGCTCAGAGAGGTCAGTAGCAGTAGGCGGGCTGGGTACTATCTAGTTCTTCTGATCTCAGGCTAGCGGAGTAGTTCGCATGGTCCATGAGTCTTTCAGAGTGTATCCTTAAGACTTTGACTTTCTTCACTCCTCCTGGCCCCACATGGGGAGAGACCAACATTTATACCCCAGATAGCCACTTCGAAGCTTCTAGGACCCCAGTCCTATAAACATATATATACTAATTGGTTTACTTTTAACAGTTTCACTGACTTACAATTCCCATATATTTTCACAATTTATTTTAGTTAAAACTAACTTTTCAAAATTTATTGATTTCCCTGCAAACCTTGACTGTTTTGTGGCAGGTCTGTCAGCCCTCTTCTGGCTTCTGAGCCATTTAGTGGCAGTCTGAGTCCCAATTCTTTGTAGGCAACCTTCAGTTTCTTTCTAGAAGTTTAGGGTTTCTTTTTTTCACTTGAGCAGTATCGTTTTATTATGGCAAAGGATTGTCATTTGCATTAATCATCTTGTCACACACCCCGAAAGTCATATAGAATCTGAAATACTGACAAGTCCACATCCAGTAGAAAATATCTGGCAATTGGAATATTTTTTTCATAATAGAATTCTTTATAGTAGTCACAAGATTATAAAATCCAAATGTCCCTTAATGATGAATTGGAATTTTTTTTTTTGTGGCATCACTGCTCTCCGGTGGAGGGAGTAGGAGGCCCAGCCCCACTGCTGGAATTGAACCTCCGTCCCAGTGGGCCACAGTCCCACGCACAACCACTACGCCACCAGGGCTCAGCATGGAATTTTTGTTTGTTTGTTTTGGAGGCATCACTGCCCTCTGGTGGTGGGAGTAGGAGGCCCAGCCTTGCTGCTGGATTTGAATCTCCAATCCAGTGGGCCGCAGTCCCTCGCACAACCACTACGCCACCGGGGCTCAGCCTGAATTGGAATATTTTTAAAACTTCAAGAGCCTACCAAAAAGTTATAGCTCCAAAAATTTACTAAATATCTTAGTGATCTTTTCAAAGCATTGTGCGTATCTCACCCCACATGCGCCCCCCCCTCACAAGCCAAACAATTCAAAATAATCACAACTCAGTATAATGAGGACAAAAATCCTCATAAGTAGACCGGTGAGCAACATCAGGATAAACAGAGAAAAGACTAAAGTTGCCAAAGATTTTATTGTACTTTAGATCACGGTAGCAGTACCAGTCAAAGTACAGACATCTTGCAGTGGGCAGGTAGATACAAAGTATTAAAGAGCAACAATGTCACTTTGAGGCTTAAGATGTATCTAGCCCAAGCCTGGTGTTTTCAGTCACCTCTTATGCATGTGAAAGCTGGACACTGAATAAGGAAAACTGCAGAAGAATGGACGTACTTGAATTGTGTTGGAAAGTACTAGAAAC
>PVJH01011542.1:0-68277 GCA_004026705.1 Nesogale talazaci | reverse complement strand
AAAAAAAAAGACAAGAAAAGCCCCACTTAAACTACTTTGATCCTGATTTGAAAAGCTAAAATTTACATAAAAAGTTAAATCCAGTCACAGAAATTTGAACACTGACAAGACATTTAATACAGTTAAATATTTAATGACATTTAAGGATCCTTATTTTTAAAATGAGGTCTAGTAGTGGCTTTGTTTTTAATCCCTATCTTTTAAATGACTTGTGCTGAAAATGTCTTTAATTTGCTTCTAAGTAAACTGGGGGAGGGGGCGGAAATAGAACTATGTACTCATATCTATATGTTAAGAATTAAGGTTGCAGATAGATATTGGGCCTCAACTCAAGTACTCCCTTAACATAAGAACACTTTGTTCTAACAATCCAGCATTCTGTGATGCTCACCTTACTGACATGATTGATAGCTGAAGACAAATGTGTGTATAAGCAAATGTGAAGAAAGCTGATGGTGCTCAGCTATCAAAAGACATAGCGTCTGAGGTCTTAAAGGCTTGTAGATAAACAATTGATCATCTAGCTAAAAAGCAACAAAGCCCACATGGAAGAAGCACACCAGCCTGTGTGATCATGAAGCGTCAATGGAATCAGCTATCAGGCATCTAAGACTCAGATAAAACCATACCCAATGTGAATGTGTGGTGGGGCATGGAATGGAGACCCAATGCTTACCTGTAGACAACTGGATATCTCTTCACAGAAGGGTCACAGGAAAGAGATGAGTCAGTCAGGATACAGTGTAGCACCAATGTAACACACAACTTTCCTCTAACTCTTTGGTGCTTCCTTCCCCCACTATCATGACCTCAGTTCTACCTTACAAATTGGATCAGACCAGAACAGGCACACTGCTACAGACAAGAGCCTGGCACACTGGGAATCCAGGATAAAGAAAGCCCTCAGGGTCAACAAAGAGAGTAGAGACACCAGGAGGATTAGGGGAGGTCGGGAACAAGGAGAGTAGAGACACCAGGAGGATTAGGGGAGGACTAAGGAGAATGGATCACAGGGATCAACTAGAACCCCTCTTCCAGGGGGAAGGATAACAGAAAAGTGGGTGAGGGGTGACGGAGGAACAGGTAAGATATGGAAAAAATAATTTATAACATTAAGAGTTCATGAGGGAAGGAGGGTGGGCAGGGGCAGGGGAAGAAATGGGGAACTGATATCAGGGGCTCAAGTGGAAGAGAATGCTTTGAAAATGATGATGGCGGCATATGTGCAAATGTGCTCGGACACATTGGAGTAATGTATGGATTGTGATGAGAGGTAAGAGTGCCCAATAAAAGTATTTTAAAAAAATAAAAAATAAACTGGGGGGATGCAGGAAAGATAATTAGCATAAAGCTAGTTTCCTTTAATCTGATAAAGAAAACATAGCAAAACATCTTTTAACAGATTGCACTTTAATTAAAAAAAAATGATCACCTGTTTCCTTCATCATTCACAGGGCTTAAGAGGGGGCCTACTTGTTCAGACTTAAGACTCTTTTTCTACTTCTTTTTTGGCCTCAAAGACTATTGTCAAGAGGGAACCTTCAACAGCCAGCTCTCTCTGCAAGCTTGTCACCACAATCGCCTTTAGGAAATCACCAGGACTCATCTCATTATGCCCTTCCCTTCGTTTGACCATAAATGAGCTGTGCTTCGGTCTACAGATAGTTCTTCCACCTGGGAACCTGATCCAATCCCCTCATGGCAAATAGTACTCCAGTAAATCTCTCCTCTCCTCCACAATCTATTTTCCTCTCACTGATGGACAATTCCCACAGCGGAGGGGCACTCCCTGCTCTTGATTCCGCTTCCCACGTGAGCTTCTACTAAAGTGCCTCATCGTGTCATTCCTCTCCTCCCCCTCTGCCTTTTTCTCACATCAGGCTTTCACGGAGTCAATCCCAACATGGTAGCCCCATGTGTCTCGAGAAGGGCTCCACAGGGTGTCTGAGGCCTGGTGCAGGCAGATTACCCCTGAGTGGATTTGAACTGCCAACTTTTCGGCTAGTGGTCAAGCACTTATCCACGTGACCCATCTAGGGAGACTCCTCTACTCCTTTAAAACTGCTGGCTATGCTCGGTCACTCATGACCCCCCAGGTGGCTAAGCCCAAATGCCCGTTGTCACTTGCCTTCAGGAGCGTTAGCCCGGGCGGCGCCATGTGTTTCTCAGCACACCTCTCGCTTTTGCGGTCTGCACCCCACATTCTTGCTTTCCTTCTTGCGGATTGCCCCTGTTCTTCCTGATTTGTTTTCACGGGTCCCCCACGGAGTTCGCCCTTGGTCTGCTCGTTTCTTGTCTATTCTCATTTTGTCACTTACCTAATCCTGATGACTTAATAAACACATCCTAACACAGCACTCGCTGACCAAGATCAAGGATTGCAGCCTTCGGCCAATATTTCAACTCAACGTCAACTCACTGCCGTCAAGTCCATGGCAACGCACAGCGACCCTACAAGTCAGGGTAGAACGCACCTGCGGGTTTCTGAGACTTTAACTCTTTATGGGAGAAGGGAGCCTCGTCCTTAGATCACGGAGTGACTGGTTGATCTGACAGTCATTGCCCCAAAGCAGAGCCACGATCCCACCGGGCCGCCTAGTCACTGTAAATAAATCCAAAATCCCCACAACTGGATCAACAGACAACATTATGATAAATGGAGAGAAGATCCAAGGATTTCCTCCCGGTTCCACAGCTCATGGAAGCAGCAGTCAGATCAGACCTCTCACTGTCCTGGGGAAACCTGCCGCACAGAACCTTGTTGAAGGGGAAGGATGTCACTTGGAGGACTAACATGTGCCTGACCCAAGTCAAAGCATGTGCAAAGGGGCTGAGCCCTGGTGGCCTAAGTGATTGAGTGTGGGACTGCGGCCCATGGGCTTGGCGGTTCAAATCCAGCAGCAGCAAGGCTGGGTAGCTCCCACTACCACCAGAGGGCAATGATGCCTAAAACTAAAAAAAAAAAAAAAAAACCCAACAAAGCATGTGCAAAGTTGTACAGCGAATAAGGAAGACCAAGGAAGAGTCTGTGCTTTTGGATTACAGCATTGGTGAAGAATACTGTGAGTACGGTGGACTCCCCGATGGACAACCCATTTGGTCTTGGGAGAAGTCCAACTGGAAAGCCCCTGAGAGGCAAGGCTGCGAGACTTTGTCTCAGGACCCTCGGACCTGCCATCAGGAGAGACCATGCACTTGGTCAAGCCGCTCACCGAGAACAAGGAGGACCCCCAGCGGGACGAACTGGCCGTGGTCCCAACAGCTGGCTGAAGAATCACCTTGGCTGCAAGGAGTGCACAGGGCGGGGCTGCGTCCTTGTCTACACCAGGGGGCTGTGAACTGTGGTGGGCTTGGCAGCACCGACACCAAATGCAGAGAAGCCCCGATTCTCACTGCCCATGCACTCCCACGTGGATATCAAAAAGACATCTGTGTCCCAAGCAGCTTACAATGAATAAATAAAACCCATTTTTTTTGGGGGGGGGGGCATCACTGCCCTCAGGTGGTGGGAGTAGGAGGCCCAGCCTTTGCTCTTATGGAGCTGGAATTGAACCTCCATCCCAGTGGGCCGCAGTCCCACGCACAACCACTAGGCCACCGGGACTCAGCCCATAAATAAAACCCGTTTTATGGGTTTATATATGACAAAATATACCCGTTTAAGTATGTATTTTGATGATCAATTTACATATCCAGAGAATCAATGATATGGAAGATGTTTATCACCTCTCTAGAGCCAAAACAAAATGTTTTAAAATTTATTTATTTTTATTTTTGGGCATCACTGCCCTCTAGTGGTTGTGGAGCTACTCAGCACTGCTCCTGAGAGCAGCCACTGGATTTGAACCATCAAGCCCACGGCCCACAGTCCTGCACTCAATCACTTACGCCACCGGGGCTCAAACCCCAAAACAAATTTTTAATTATCACCTGAAAACCTGTTCTTCCAACACACCTTCCCCATTTCAGTCAATGGCAACCCCACCTGGCCAGCCGCCCAGGGTCCCACCTGTGGCCAGCAGCCCCAGTCACAGCTACCTCTCAAATCTACACTCACAAGTGTTTTGTTTTGTTTTTTGTTTGTTTGTTTTTTGGGGGGGCATCACTGCTCTCCGGTGGTGGGAGTAGGAGGCCCAGCCCCACTGCTGGAATTGAACCTCCGTCCCAGTGGGCCGCAGTCCCGCGCACAACCACTACGCCACCGGGGCGCAGCCCTCTACACTCACAAGTGTTTATCAGGCAAAATTCATCAACTACATATAAAATAAGCAAGTCTGCAAATGGACTGATGGACTACAGTGTCGGTGAAGACATCCTGAAAGTGCCACGGAGTGCTGGGTGAACCCACAAATGTGTCTTGGTAGGAATACGGCCATCTTGAGAGGGTGGCAAGGCCTCACCTCCCGCCTGGAGTGCCAGGAGAGAGCAGCTCAGGGAAAGGACTTCATGCCTGGTGAAGTGGAGGGGCGCCAGCCAGAGGCCGATCCTCCTTGAGGTGGATCAGCAGTGAGTTTACCCAGCAACTGGGCGATGCTTTGCTCTGCTGCACACAGGCTCACGGGGTCAGAGCGGGCCCAACAGCGCCCATCAACACCATCAACACCACCAGCACCAGCACCACCACCACCACCACCACACACACACACGTAGAAACGACATAACCAGACACCCCGAGAGAGTCACGATGTCAGCATCAATTGTTCGAGTAGTGACCTTGGGAGTTTTGCTTTCATTTTTTGCTTGTGAGGTACAATGGGAAAACACATTGGGTTTCACAGACAGGAGGGCTTAACATAGTAAAAATGTTACTTTTCACCCCAAACTGATATCCAGTATTTAATGCAATTTCTAGCAAAATCTTACCAAGATTGAAAATACATACATCTAGACAAGATTGCTGTACAACACGGATGAAAAGGCAAAGGGCCTAAAAGAGGCAGTGTACTTAAGAAGAATAAAGTGAGATGGATATGTCTCAGCAATTTCAAGGCCAGTCGAGACCTGGTGGTGCGGTGGGTTAAGCAATGGGATGTAACCCAAGGTTGGCAGCTCAAAAGCAGAGCCCCCCTTCCGGAGAGAGTCAGGGCTGCCTGCCTCCGTCAAGCCCCTCTGAGTCAGAAGATGGGTGCGATCAAAGGCGACTTGATGGCAGGAGGTGGGTGGTCATCATCTTCAGGGTCGAGTAGTGAGACACGGAGAGGCACACAGCTCCAGAGAACCTGGAGATGGACTCAAAAGGAACCCGGTGGGGAGTGCTTCCCGGTTGGGCTGCTAACCACAAGGTTGGCAGTGTGAAACCACCAGGTGCTCGGTGGGAGAGATTCCGCTTTCTACTCCCACAGAGAATCAGGGCCACCCAAATGCATTTGATGGCACTGAGTGGGATTTGGGAGAGACAGACTCACACAAATATGACCAATGATATCTGACCAAGGAGTGCGAGGAAAGACAAGACAGCCTTTTCTACCGCTAAGAGAGAGGTGAGCAGCCGCCGCCTAAAAGAAACAAAAAGAGGGCTGATCCCTGGCAGCGGAGTGGTTGTGCGCAGGACTGTGGCCCACTGGGGTGGAGGTTCAAATCCAGCAGCGGCTTCCACCACCAGAAGGCAGTGATGCCCAAAAACCAAAAACACCTCACACCTTATATAAAAAAACAAACACAGAGTGGATCAAGACCTAAATGAGGGGCTGAGCCCCGGTGGCATAAGTGGTTGAGTGCGGAACTGCAGCCCGTGGGCTTGGTGGTTCAAATCCAGCGGCGGCTGGGTAGCGCCCAGGACCACCAGAGGCAGTGATGCCCACAAAAAAAAAAAAAAAAAAAAAAAAAAAAAAAAAAAAAAAAAAAAAAAAAAAAAAAAAAAAAAAAAAAAAAAAAAAAAAAAAAAAAAAAGACCTAAATGTAAAATGTACAAAAAAAAGGTGAGCTACTCAGAGAAGATATTCACAAACAACAGATTCAACAAAGGACTGATAACTAGAATATACAAAGAATTCCCCCAATCCAGTGGTAAAAACCAACTAACAACACACACACACACACACACACACACACACACACAAAATCCAATTAGAAAATGGGGTAATTCACCTACAAGGATAGCGTGCACCCAAGCACCTACAAGGATGGTCAACAGGATTAAGTCATTAGGGAAATGGAATTTAAAACCAAAGGCGCGACACTATACACTTAGCACGACGGCCCAAACCAAACACCATGACCCTATCAAATGCGCGGGAAGGCACAGAGAAACGGGGTGACTCATCGAATGGGGCAGCCGTGGGGGACAAGGTCAGCAGCGCTGGCAAGTACACTCCTGTCTCTAAAAGGTGAGACAGGAACTTCCTCCATCACAGTCCCAAACTGGAAATGGCCCCGATATCCCCCAGTTGTTAGAGATCCCTCAGACAGAGGGATGGTTAAATTAGGAGAAACCCAAAAAGCGGGACACTAGTTAGGAGGCAGTGATCGACACACTAGTCTGAATGAATTCAGAGACTTCTGAACACATGAGCCAATCCTAAAAGCTCACACACTGTGTCCTTCCTTCCATTTCGGTCACATCTGGAAATGGCACAATTACAGAAATGAAGAGCAGGGGAGCGGGTGTGAGGGTCCGGGGAGGTGGGTGGGTGCGGTTGTAAAAGGGCATCCCGAGAGGGGCACTGTGGTGACAGTCCCACCCCTTAGTTTTGAGAAAAGCCCCTGGCAGGTGTAGGGGAAGCACAGAAATACACACAGAGAGGCTAAAGACTTGGCCTGGGAACCATCCTATCATCCTATCCCGTCCCCACCTGCCCCCCTCCTCCCAGCTTACCTGCTTCACTTTGACCGTTGAGTGGTGAGGGCTTCGGCTTCTCTTGTTCCGCGGAGACTTGCTCCTTCTCCCTGAGGATTTGCTTTTCTTTTTGGCTGGGGACCTTGTCAGAACAAGGCACACTTAGGATGGGAACTCAGTATCCATTCCTCCGTCTGAACTCAGACTTGACCACCAACAGCAATACTACCCCTGGGAGGGTCTCCATTGATGACAGGGAGAGTCAGAAGGGTCTTCGCTTTCTGAGCTCTAACATGTTCCTCCAGTCCCAGCCTGACACGTGACTGACTCTACGGTACTAAGCCCTTCAAGTCACAGCCTCGGACACCTGTGGGGGCACTTCCACCCTGTCCTGTACGGTGGCTCTGGGTTAGGAGGGACTAGATGGCCGTGACTTGGTTTAGCCAGGAGCTTCTCAGGGAGTCCTGGTGACAGGATGGCTGCACACTCAGCTGCTGGCCAAAAGAATAGCAGTTTGAACCCCATATCCGATTACAGGGAGAAAGATGTGGCCAGGAGGCTCCCATAGAGATTGGGTCTTGGAAACCCGTGGGGCAGTTCTACGGTCCTGATAGGAATAAGAACAGACTCAATAGGCATGGGGTTGGTTTGGGGATCTTCTCAATGAAGTAACAAAACTCTCGGAAAGAGGAGGGAGGGGAGCTAAAGAGGAGCTGATATCAAGGAGTCCAAGAAGGAAGAGTATCTTTTGAAACGGACTGGTAGCAAGTGTGTAATTCTGTCTGATGTGACTGAACTGTGAAACGATACATGTACTAGCTCCTAATAAAATGGTTTGACAGGGAGAAAATGATAAAACTCTTGACTGGGTTTTCACCTAGAGTATGCAGACTACCTGATACTCTCCAGCCCACACCCTGAAGTCACTAGTGGTTCTTTCTTCTCTCACAACCACCACACACACAATTCCACTCAGTCCGTCAGCACACCCCTTCTCTTTCCCATACTCCAGCCACTCCCCTGGGTCCTTATAGTCCACTCACATCGGCTATGCGTCGTGTCTAAAACAACCACTTGGGCTGCTAACACAGGGTCAGGCCGTCTGAGGACCACTAGCTGTCCAGAGGGAAAGGGATGAGAACGTTCTATTGGGAAAGAACGAGTCTTGGAAGCCCGCAGGAGCCTTTGAACCTGCCCCACAGGGTCCCTAGGAGTTGGAATTGACATGAAGTGATGGTATGGGGGGGGGCGGGGAGGGAACATCACTGCATGTGTTGCCTCCTTTGCTGGACCATTCTTCCTGTTCAGTCTCAGCTCACATGACAGCTGTTTTAATCATTACCAAGTAAACGATTTTTATTTATGTGCTTGTTACTCTCTGTTCCGGGGCTAGAGCATATTAACTCAATGATAATAAAGACTATGCATCTTGTTCCCCCCTGCCTTACTAGCTGGCCCAGTCACCATCCTCTAGCTATTTCCCTGAAGCCCATTCTGACTCCCAGAGACCTGGCAGGGCAAAGTAGAAGCGCCCCTGCAGAGCTTCCCGGGCTGTGATCTTTTTTTTTTTTTTTTTGTGGGCATCACTGCCTCTGGTGGTCGTGGGCACTATCCAGCTGCCACTGGATTTGAACCGCCAAGCCCACGAGCTGCATTTCCGCACTCAACCACTTACGCCATCAGGGATCAGCCCGAGGGCTGTGATCTTTAGGAGGCAGGCTACCTGCCACGTCTCTCCCCTGTAGAGCAGCCTGCTGGGTTTGAACCACCAACCTTTCAGTTAACCATCAACCAAACTAAATCCACTACCATCAGTCGAAGCCAACTCATAGCCAGTCTATAGGGCAAGGAAGAAGTGCTCCGGTGTGTTTCTGACACTAACTCTTCGCAGGCGTAGAACCTTTCTCCCTACAGTTAGCAGTGCAGCCCTTCGCCTGTGAGGGTCCTTCTATGATGCATAACAACAACAAAAAAACAACCCACAATGATGCAAAATCACCGCCTTGGAGTGACTCTGGCTCACAGGGACCACACGGGGCAGACTGTAAGTGCCTCTGTGGGCCTCGGGGGCTGTAAATCGTAACCTGAGCAGAAGCCTCCTCTTTGGCCCCCTGGAGTTGATGGGGAGCAGCTGGTGGATTGGAACAGACCACCTTGGGTTAGCAGCCCAATCTGGAATCACTGTGCCACCACGGCTCTTTCTATGGCATGCAGTTGGTGCTCACCCAGTGGTTCCCAACCTCCCTCATGCCGCGACCTTTTCACTCGGTTCCCCAACCATAACATTATCTTCGTTGCCGCTTCATCCCTGTCATTCTGCAACTGTCACGAATTGGGCGTGCTAAACAGTGTTGAGTGAACGAGTAATGCGTGAGCCTACCAAGAGGCAGCATTTTATTTTTTCAGTTTCTAGCTGGCAAACTTCCTAGGTCTTCATGGGGACAAGCATATGGGGCTACGTGTTTAACTGGAAAGCGCTCGCTCACACATGGCTTGGCTGGCAGAGGAACGATCTACCACTTGACTCTAAAGCGCAATCCACGCTAGCTGCTGGGCCTGCCTCTGCTAGGGACTGGGGGCTTCGAGGCGAAAGGGAGGGCTTCTTCCCCCGATCCCTAAGCGCCAGGTGGCGGCGCCAAGCTCCACCGCCTGCACCGATGAAGTCGGAGGTGGCGAGCTCGGCACCAAGGCCCGATTCTGACGGCAGCCCCGTCCTCCCACCTCAACGAGCTCCCGCAGGGGCTCTCCCAGGCTGCGCCCGCTCTCACCGGCTGCCTCCGCGGGCTCGGCTCGCGCGATGACCCGGGCGGCCCGGCTGGCCCGCGGGCGAGGGCGGGCTCTGGCAGGCGTCCGGGCGGCGGTGGGCGGGAGGCTCGGGTTCCGGGGTGATGCGCTCTTGCTTCACCACCACCGTCGCCGCCGCCGCCAGGTCCCCGTCTCGGTGCCTTCGCCGACTGCCCCGCTCCCTGTCGCTCTTCACCTCCTTCATCGCGGGAGCTGCCGGAGGAACGGGACGGGTCCGTTGAGCTCGGCTCCTAGCAGGAACTGACGTTTTGACCCCTGCGCTTCCGCTTCCAGGTCTTTGGAATTCCCAGAAACCCTCGCGAGAGCTACCGATCACGTGAGGGCAGCGCCCCTCGCCTTGGTGGGCGGGGCCTCCGCGGCGGACTCCGGCCGGCGGGAGGTTTAAGTTTCAAGAAGGAACAGCTGGGGAAGCCAGGCTTTGCAGGCCGTCGCTGCCCTTATCAGTAATTACAAAGCACAGCGATCCCCTCGGTGTCCAGCAGTGGACAGCTGCGTGGTCGATCGACGGCACGTTGTGGCACGTATTTACAAACTCGCCCGCCGAGGACGTGTAATGAACGCTGCCGTGTACACACGCGGTCCAGTTAGGGCATTCCCCTGCTTCTCGGAAGTCCGCGTGGTGTCCTTTCAACTCCCCTAACCCGTAGAACCCCGACGAGGATTTCCGCTTTGGAAATCCGGCCTTCGGCGTTTGTTCGGCAGCAAACTGTGGAAGAGGCAGCGCTCGGAGCAGCGAGTGGCACTTCCCGGTGCCTGCGCCTCGCGCCGCTCCCTGCACAGTGGGTCTGCAGGGGCGCTACGACGACGGGGCATTGACTGGGCAGTGAGTTTGGTCCCCTGGCAATAACGACACGGCATTATTTCTACTTTAAAAGAAAAAAAAATCTCTTTGCTGAGCCCTGGTGGCGCAGTGGTTGTGTGCGGAACAACAGCCCACTGGGTTGGCGGTTCAAGTCCAGCAGCAGCTCTCCAGGAGCAAGGCTGGGCTTCCTGTTCCCACCAGGGCAGTGATGCCACACACACACACACACAAAAGTTTATTGGGAGCTCTTACAGATATAACAATACACAATTCAATTAGATCAAGTACAATTGTACGCTTACTGCCAAGATCATTTGGGGGGAGGGGGCATCACGGCTCTCCGGTGGTGGGAGAAGGAGGCCCAGCCCCACTGCTGGAATGGAACCTCCGTCCCAGTGGGCCGCAGCCCCGCGCACAACCACGACGCCACCGGGGCTCAGCCCCCTGCCAAGATCATTTTCAAAACATTTTCTTTCTTCTAGAACTCTTTGCTATCGGCTCCCCATTATCTGCCCCTCCCCATCTCCCATATTTCTACTTTATATAGGCTGTGTATTTATCAAACGTCAGCGGCTTTTGTTTTTTGCTTTGTTTTTAGACTTTATGGGCTAGTTGGTATGATTTGCTAGGTTATTTTTTTTTCCCGGTCTAGAAAAATGCTCAAAATTCCTTCCATACCAATTAGTGACAATTGCTTCTTTGCTTATGTCATTTCCGTTTAGGAACGGCTGCCTAGGAACGTTCTACTTGGGGGTCGCTGGGGAACCTGAATGGCAAATGGAGGAAATCACAGACTTGTTGAAACTTCGAAGGACAGGATACAAAACGGGGCGCAGACGACGCGTCGTACGTTTAGGAAGCGGGAGTGCCCTCACAGAGGGCTGTGGACAGATCATTCGTCTTCCTTTCTCCCCAGAACTTTCTGCAGTGCTGTCCTATTTCTACTGATTATTAAAAAGACAAAAGAACCCAACAGTAGGAGCCCCCGCAGGCCTTCCTCGGGGAATCTTGGCAACGAAGGGGACGTGCCCCTTCAAGTCGCGAGCACCATTAAGGCAGCGCAGAGACTCGACTTACCCTGCCTCCCAAACTCCCGGAGCAAGAATGGTGGACTGGAGACAGAAGACCCAGAAGCTAACAAAGCAGACAGAACCTTGGTGGGTCGCCGCGGTGCCGAAGGAGCGTCTCGCGCTGCTAGTCCCGCCTCACTCCAAAGCCCCGCCCAGACCATGGAGTTGGGAGTGGAGGTTTCCATGGTGACGGCAAACAGGCCCAGCCTGAAGGGGCGGCTTCTGGGTTACCACCCCTCATTATCGCCATGATTCCCCCCGCGGACTCTTTGCTCAAATATGACACGCCGGTGTTGGTGAGCCGGAACACAGAGAAACGGACGCCCAAAGTAAGGCTGGGTCCCAACGTAAGGGGGTGGGGCGGGCCAGGGGAAGCCCCGAAGCTGGGAAGCAGAAAGGCTTTTCCTCCTTTTGAGGGTCGGTGGGGGGAAGACGCAGGGCCTGGGGGTAAGAGGGGATTAGGCCTGGGAAGGAGGGTGGAGAAACCCGGGCTCCCAAGGGGAGGATGGGGAAGGGCATGACATGGAGATGGGGGGGTAGCTGGGTCCAAGAGCCGTCGAGGTGGTGACTTCCCCATCACTAGAGGTATGGCGAGCACCCGTGCTGCATTGGGTTTCCCCTTTGGACTGCTCACGCACAAGACCAGAGGTTGGAATCCACTGGTGGCTCAGCCCTAGAAAGAGGCGTAGAGACTTGGCCCTGCAGAACCCCACTGGCGCAGTTCCACCCCTGCCCTATAGGGTCGCTGTGAGTCAGAATCCACTGGATGGCAGTGTGTGTTTGAGAGACGGATGGGGGCAGACGACTGAGCCCTGGTGCCAGAAACATTGGGTCTGGATGGGAACCACGGCAATCCCTGACTTCTAAGACGTAACCTCTGCTGAAAAGGCAGAAGGTGAAGCTGGGAGGGAGAGTATGGGGACAGAGTGGACAAGGAGGGACACGTCAAGGGCCTGGGACCTGTGGATCTGAGTGCCTGAACTACTGCCTACCCTGCCTCCTCTTAGGCTCGGCCACTGAAAGTCAGCCCCCAGCAGCCTGGACCCTCAGGGCCAATCCCACAGCCACCAAAGGCCAAGGTCCCCTCAACATCCAGTGTCCCAGACCCTACAAAGCAGGCGGAAGAGATCTTGAATGCCATTCTGCCTCCAAGGTAAAAAAAAAAAAAAAAAAGGAATAATGGCTGGGAGAAAGAAGGCTGAGGTTTGGGGATCTCAGAATTGGGGGAGATACGGTAGAACCCTGACCTCCCATGAGGGAAGCCTGGATTCAGTTCCGATCCAATGCACCAATGCACCCCGTGTGTCAACACTCATTTGTCTTATGTGTTGCTGTGATGCTCGACAAGTTCAGGGCTGGGTCCAGTCCAAGACAGACTAGGCAGAAAGAGCTGGTTCTGAAAACAAGTCAGGGGAAACTGTGTGTGTGACAGAGGTCCCCTCTAATGTGGACGGTCTGGCGGGACTGGACAGCGTCCCCTTCTTGCATGCACTGCCGTGCGATGGGGACCCACTCTGGCAGAGAACAGTGGCAGCTTGCTGGTGACTCCCACATGTGCATTTCCGGCCCTGTTTCCCTCCAAATTTCCAGACCCAGGTGTCGAACCTGCTCACCATCCTGAAGGTGCCCACTAGACAATCTCAAGCTCAAAATGTGTTGCAACTAAGTGGCGGTTTCTTCCTCCCTCAACCTGCTCAGCCCCCATCTTCCCCCTTCTCAAGAAATCCCCACTCCTTTGTACGATTGGCCCAGGCTGCCTCGTTCTCCCTTGTCACTCACAGGGTAAGAAGGGCAGAAGACCCGTCATCGTATGATTTGGCTCTCCCTTCAGATGATGTCCCAAACCTGACCCCTTACTCCGCTCCATCTTGCTCCCAGTCACTATTTCTCACCTGCCCGACTGTAGTGAAGGCCTACCTCAGTGGTTCTCAACCTGTGGGTCACGACCCCTTTTTGTTGTTGTTGTTAAACCACCCTGCCACGGGGGTGGCCCGATTCATCACAGTGGCAAATGACAGTGATGAAGTAGCAACGAAAATAATGTTATGGTGAGGGGACACCGCAACATGAGGAAGAGTATGAAAGGGCTGCGGCATAAAACAGGTTGAGAACCACTGGTCTACCTGGAAGCCTTGCTTCCACTCTTTGCCCCTGCGATTGAGTCTTCACTCCTAAATCAAGTCACACCATGGCAACCTTCTTCCAGACTCCTCTGTGGCTGCTCATTTCACTCAGGCTAAAACCAAAGTTCCTGACCATGACCTGGAGTTGCTGGCATGCTCTGGCTCATGATGTTGTGAGGTTTCTCAAACGAGTAATGCGTTGGTTCTTGGCTTTGCACGAGAACGCATTCACGCCGAAGCCTGGTTTGTAATCCATGTCAGTTTTTATGAAGGGCAGGAGAAGTTTGGGGTTTTTCAGTCTCTAAGAGATTCACGCTATTTCGGGGAAGCATGCCAAGCCATGCAGAAGCTGCGCTGGGGCCCACAACTGGCCAGGAGCAAACTCACGGAGCAATGCACCACCAGTGGGCAAATGAGGCCAGAGAGAGCAGGTCCTGGGGCAGGGTCAGAGAGAATGAGAGAGCCTGTGGACCCCGCCGGAGTCAGCCCAGCACAGTCACATGGGGGTCCCAAACAGGCCCAGAGTGGGCACCAAGGGGCTGGGGTGGGGAGAGGTGTGTGCGCCACCTACTTCCACCTGCTTCTGAGAATGGCCTTCCCTGAGCCATGGTTTCAAACCTCTGGATAAGGAGGCGTAGTTGAAGGCATTGGTTGACTCCCATTGACTGAATTAAGCCCATCTGGGCCTCCCAGGTGTACTGCCCACCTGACAGGGAGCTTGAATTGGAGTATGCTCAGTTAAGGGATCTTCCTAGGTGCCTAAGGGTTGCCTGACTACCTCCCAACCTCCTCCCGGGGTCCTTCACAGGCTGGGGTGGGACAACCCCGTCCCTGTCTCTAGCTACCTAACATCATGCATCTAATTTCTTACTCTTCTTGTTGTTCACTGCGCTAAAGCCGCACCACCTCTACCAGCTGTTGGTCCTCATTCTCACAATCTCTACTCAGATTGCCTCGTCACAAAAGACTCTGCTTAGTCCTGAAGTTCTCCTCTGGGCCTTGAAGAACCTGTTGTCTACTTAAACCCACGTCCTCGAAAATCTTGACCAGGATCACCTAGTGGGTCCTTGACCACAGTGTCCAGAAATGGCAGCCCAGCACCATCCACTTCTCCTGGTCACATGACGAGGTTCTTGGTAAAGTGACCAGACATCCTGCTTTTGGCAGCATAGTCCTGATCTCAAACAATTTTTCCCGCGTCCCGAGGCATTTTTAAAAAGTCCCGATTTTTTGGAAAGAATGCACAACGAGCTAGGGAACTGCGGGAGAACAGGAAGGGATTATACCCCCTCTGCCACCCCCCAGTCAGTGGTGTCCCGCTTTACCGATGTTAAAATCTGGTCTCTGTATTCTTGAGGCGACTGCAGTCCAGTTTCTGCTCTGATCCCTGGACCTCTTTCGTCCTTTGGGCGGCTGCTCCCAGTCCACCTGAGACTCCACTCCGGCCTTTCCCTCCTTTGGACCTGGTCAGTTGCTGTCCCCACGGCCATTGATGCTTTTCTCCTGTTGGCTCCATGGTTCCCTTCATTTCTTTCTTTTTAGGCTTTTGATTGTCAACTGGGTGAAGGTCGATAGAGCAAATCCTGTTTCCGTTCATGCATTGTTTCAGCCCCTACAGAGTAGGATCACTCATCTACCTTCTATCTCCATCCTCCGTTTTTTCCAACCTTTTTGAACTTGGCTCGTAGTCAGTGGGTGATCGTTTGAAGGGGCGTGCACCTTCCCCGTGGAGCCTTGTCTATTCAGTCTATTCTTTCTGGTCTCAGAGTCGTAAAGGTTGATGTTTACATGGTTCGCTAGGCTCATCAGATTAATTATATCCACGTGTCTTTGATTTTCCTCACTCTTCTTTCTTCTCAGCGGGGAGACACCAGTAGTTGCACCTTGGTTGGCCGCTGCCCCTATATTTCTTTATTATTACTGTTTTATTGGTGGGGGGGCTCTCACAAGTCTTCTAACATTCTATCTTTCGATTGTATTGAGCACATCTGTACATATGTTGCCATCAACATTTTCAAAACACGTTCTTTCTACTTGAGCCCTTGGTATCGGCTCCTCTTTTTATCTCCTCCCTCCCTGCCTCTACGTCTACTTGGGTCTTGTTCAATGTCTTGTCTTCCACAAGGCCTTCAATGAAAACCCAGTACAAAAGATCACTTCCTCCCCAACACGATCCTCTTGGCGTGCCCCCCCCCCCCCGCCCCGTGTTTTCCAGGAGTCGTATTTACTGTTACCTGACACATATCCACTGGTTTGTAGTCTTTCCCTCCTCCCCCCACTACTGGCATAGTAGTTCCACGAGAATAAGGGCTTGGCTGTATACCTGGTGCATGGAGAGCGAGCACTTCAGAAAATACTTGTTGACTCAGAGAGTGACTTTGGGACACCAGAAGGCAATCTGTTTCCAACGGAGGGAGGCCTCATGAGAAGTCGTTCCTGCAAAAACACTCACCCATGGGCTGAGCCCTGGTGGCGTAGTGGTTGTGCGCGGGACTGCGGCCCACTGGGTTGGAGGTTCAATTCCAGCTCCACAGGGGCAAAGGCTGGGCCTCCTACTCCCACCACCAGAGGGCAGTGATGCCCCCCCCAAAAAAAAAACACACCCTATCTTTGGCTTGAAAGAGATGAACCTCAGCAAGCCTCTCCCAGTGATCATTGCGAATAGGTAAAAGCTTGGTTCCATTCATAGGAGTCTGACATACGCTGGTCTGCTGTGTCCTGTGCCTCCCCCCCATGGGCCTCCAGCTCTGGATGCCCTCAGCACCAGAGGAGGGCCGCATCTGAGGAATTCCTGGAAGGGCCCTGGGGAGGCAGCATGGCGGGGCTGACTTGGGAACTGGCAGGCAGCTCAGAGGGCCCCTTTGCTCTTGCCCATGGGCCCTGGGTCAGTGGGCTTCACACGGCTGCTGGGTGCTGTCTGTGCCACAGGGAGTGGGTGGAAGACACTCAGCTATGGATCCAGCAAGTGTCCAGTACCCCCAGCACCAGGATGGATGTGGTGCACCTCCAGGAGCAGCTGGACCTGAAGCTGCAGCAGCGGCAGGCCCGGGAGACCGGCATCTGCCCCGTGCGCCGCGAGCTCTACTCACAGTGCTTCGGTGAGTGGACCCCCACCCCCGCCCCGCCCCGAAATTGCAGCCATGTGGAAGACCTCCCCTCCCTGTGCTTGTCCCCCCTTCACCCTCCTCCACGCTCCGTGCCCCACCTGCAGGCACACTCTTTCTGGAAAACGGGGTGTCTCACTGCTTAGCAGATTTAGGGACAAAATCAAATCTCGTGTGGGAAAACATATGAAGGGGCTTCAGAAAGTCTGTGGTAAGACCCCAGGGCAGGCCTTCACAAGCTTCTGCAAGCCCCCTTATCTATTTACTGTCGATTGCATTTTATATCTCGACGGTTGGCAGTTTCTGGAACAGTGCGTGTGCAGGTATTCACCGGAAAAACAAATGTTCCACATTCATGTACATCCATGCATCCACATTGGGCCTTCTGCCCAGAGAAATACAATGCAGCCTCAAAAAGTTTGTGGAACAGTAGCAGACAATGACCGCGGGCCATTCACAGGAAGGGAGGCGGGCCGTCCGGGGCCGGGCCGGCTGCGGGAGCAACAGCTCGGGGAGATTTGCTGAAGTGGTTCCTTGGGGGCACATGCCCCGAGGTGCAGTCGCCCAACAGGCTGGAACCTCTCTGTGGGTGTGGACCCCCTTTTCAGCTGCTGGGGGGTGCTCCCCTTCATTCAGCTGCTTATGGACCCCCGAGAGCAAGCCCTAAACCAAAGCACCCACTCGCTGCCTTTGGGCGGACACTGGCTCCTCCGGCAGCCCAGCAGGGCAGAGCGGCACTGCCCCGCAAGTAGGGTTTCTGAGGCTGGACAGCTCTATGTATCCAGTCTGCCTCCTGTTGTGCCCCCCCTCCCCGAGCAGCTGCTGGTGGGTTTGGACCCCCTCCTTCTGGCTAGCAGCCCAGAGCTTAGTCCTCTGCACCACCTAGGGGAGGAGTTCTAAACCCAGGGGCACGCAGTTCTTCTCAGGTGCTGAAAAAGGGCCACCCTCATCCCACAAGAGGTGGAATCTCTCTGAATCCTGCTCTATTGTTGAGGATGAAGGGAGGGGCAGTGGTGCCCAGGTAGATGCCCGTTTCCCTCTGCCCTGCCGCTTCTGCGGGCCCAGTATAGCCGGCGGTGGCTACAACTCCCTAGAAGCTCCCCTGGAACGGTCCCCACGGGAGAGTCCCTCCGGGCAGGAAGGTGGTTTGTAGTGTCTGGGTGTGCGGCCCGACCCGGCGCTGTGTGCACTGGCAGATGAGCTGATCCGAGAGGTCACCATCAACTGTGCCGAGCGGGGGCTGCTGCTGCTGCGGGTGCGGGACGAGATCCGGATGACCATCGCCGCCTACCAGACCCTGTACGAGAGCAGCGTGGCCTTTGGCATGAGGAAGGCGCTGCAGGCCGAGCAGGGGAAGTCGGACATGGAGAGGAGAGTGAGTGGTTCTCCAGGACCACCGGGTGCCCCCCACCCCCCGCGAGTCGACCCTGCCCAGGGTGTGCTCTCCACATCCCCACCCTCACACCAGCACCAGCTCAGGAAGACCCCGGGCTGACTGACGTACCAGCCACCCAAGTCCCAGTGGCTGGGCCCCCTGGGGACACTCATGCCGGTCACCGATACAGACTCTGGCAATAGCTTGGGTTGGACAGCTGAGCCGCAGGCCCCCCCACCCTGGAGCCCCCCGGGATGACGGGGGTGCTCCCTGTCCCAGATTGCAGAGTTGGAAACGGAGAAGAGAGACTTGGAGAGGCAAGTGAACGAGCAGAAGGCGAAGTGTGAAGCCACCGAGAAGCGGGAGAATGAGAGGCGGCAGGTGGAGGAGAAGAAGCACAATGAGGAGATCCAGTTCCTCAAGCGGACCAATCAGCAGTTGAAGGTCAGCGTGCACAACTCCATTCCCAGTGGCCCCTCTGCAAGGGCGCAGTCCCAGGGTCCCCCAGCCTGGCTCTCCAGCAAAGGCTCCTTTCTTGGCAAAGAAGAGTTAGCTGTCCTTCCTCAGGACCAAAGTGCTCTGCTTCCCCAGCCAGAGCTGGGGCTTGGGGATCTTCCTCCTGTGTGGTCTGGGGCTCTGGGGGAGTGCCCTGGGACATGGCATTTGAGGCAGCCAGGGGGCCTCCTCAGGTGTGTGCTCAGAGGTGCTGTTGCTGTGGTTCTCTGAGGTGATGGGGGAAGTTGGTGTAAAGGGCTGGCAGGCTGGACACCAGGACCCAGCAACTCCAGGCACTCTGTCCCACCCAGAGGTGCTCAAGAGATGGGTCCAGGCCAGCACCGTCCTTCTCACTTGGCAACTTGAAGCAAGACAAATTCTTGAGCCCACACCCAACTGAGCAATGGTCTGTTTCAACCAGGCCACTAGGTGACTCTGCTGCTGGCTAAAGTTCCATGTAATAGTGTCTGCTGGTATTTTCTGGTGCTGTCAGAAGAGCCCTGGGTACCCCTCTCCTCCTGCCTGAGGCCTGGGCCTGTGACAAGCTCACTTTCTTGAGAATGGCAAGCTTTGGGGCGCTAGGACCAAGGAGCTGAGCACTTGGGGAAAAAAGGGCTGGTAGGAACAGTGAGAGGACACTGTCTGGTTGCTGACACATTAACAGAACCTTCACAGCCAGACGATGGTTTACTTAGCAGTCCCCGATGCCACTTCCCTATCTGCCTCCAGTCCCTCCTCTGGTGGCCTCAGCGGCAACAGCAGCCAAACCGACGTCACCTTAGCATCTTTCCAGCCGTGACAAACTGCCTGGTAGTCCCTGAGGTGAAGAATTCTTTAGAAGGGAGTTGTTTTTATTGGCTCGGAGCTGCACTGCAAATAAAGCAGTGTTTGCAGTCCCCTGGATAGATGTACTCAAAGATCCGTGTACACAGTGGGAGAGTAAATTATTTTACTGACTGCCAGAACAGGGCCTCCCACGTGGCTGAAGCTTTACATACAAGATGGACAGCTCCCGGCTCACTGGGAGCAATTTTCTCTAATTGGGTGTCAAGTTGTCCGAGTGACCGAAAATGTGCTGTTTCTCAAACCTCGGGTCCCAGCAGAGCACCACATGTTTAACTTAGCAGGCATACTCAGGCCTGAAATCTGAGCCCTGAAAAACCACCATTTCAACAACTTTGATTCAATTTCCTTTTTCAGGCTTTATATTAAACTCTGAGCTGTTATTGTATGGAAACCAGGGCAGCTCTGGTTTCTCCTGACATAGCCAGCCGGCCCGCCAGGCCAGAACCAGCTAATGGAGAAAACGTGGAGTTGGGAACAAAAGGGGGGGGGGGGGTGTTGGGGAGAGCTTGGAGCGACAGCCTTTGGATTATCCTTCCCAGACTCTTTTTCTCACCTCTCCACTATCTGTCAGGCTGCTAGTTTCAAATATTAATGGGGTTTGTTTTTATTTTTCAGGCCCAACTGGAAGGCATTATTGCACCAAAGAAGTGATAATTTCCATATGCGTCGAAAGAAGGCCTACTCTCCCATCGTAAGCCCTTTGTAATAAAAAGCTAGTTTCATGCGTGAACAAGCCCCTGATCACCACCCCCACCCTCGTCAGAAGTCAACACTCCTGCCCCCGTGTCATGAACCAGCCGAGGTCTGGCCCCGGGCTCCCGGTGGGCACCGGAAGGCGGTTGCACAGGTTAGTCTCAGTACGCGGCTTACTCTGGGATTTGCCAACTCAAACATGCGGCTTAGAATCGGCCTGTCTGCGCCCCTCCCAGCTGAAGCGACGCTTTTTTCACCGTTCCGTGCCACCAGATTTCTGGCCACATGAAACTGCTTCAGCCTTCCTGATCGTTGGGGTCCATATAGATCGTGCTGGACGTTAACTGGGGCTTCCCTGGCATCAGGGATCCCTGTTACTTGAAGCCCGCTCCCTGCGAGAGCAGTTCAAGGACCTTGTTCTGGAACTCTGGTTCTGTATTGCATGCCACCTGCTGAGTCTGCTGGACCCTTTAGGAAAACCATGGCAGAGTCACGCCTATGAGAAAATGTTTGCTGCAAAGAAATACAAGTTGGGGTGTTCATTGTCTTTGCACCCCAGCTTCCCCTCTGGTTGTAAGGTTCACCCCATCCTGCAGAAAATCAACCTAATACAAGCACCTCAAACCCCTCTCTCTATTAGCTAACTAGGTTTTAATGATTAACGACCAGGCTAGAGACAGCTGCAGTTCCTCGGTTACACTAGGCCGGCCGTGGCTCCGAATACTGACCTGGCAGCATACAACTCTAATCCAGGGTGGCCGAGGCCACCCCACCCAGCTGGGGTCCCACCAGTCAGCCCAGTTTCCCAAGCACCATACCCTCTGAAAGCACTTTCCCAGATCACCAAGTGGGCAAGGCACCCCGAGGTGGCTGGAGGGACTTACTCCTCAGCAGAGCTGTCCTCCACCTGACACCCACCCTGGTCATGGCTCAAAGAAAGGCAGGCCTTAATGAAATTCAGGGTTTTCCCCTAAGCTGAGCACGTGCTGTACAACCAATTCCAAATGGGTGGCCCATTTCCCCCCGTATGGCAGTGTCCCAGGGAACCCTAAGACTCCGTTAGGGAGAGCCCTCTCCTTCTCTGCCGTCACCTCCTTGGCAAAGAATGTGGTTCAGGGAATTCTAGTTCCACAGCTCCCAGCATCACAACACCGCACACTATGCACTGCACCCACCCACCCACCCACTTTCTGTCAGAGGGACTGGGAAGGCCAATTTAAGCGAGTCTCGAGGCCGCCTGATCTTCACTCACTCGCTCTGGTGAACGGCTTCCACTGTCAAGCCTCAGAACAAGTGCATTATGGTCCCAGAAATGGCAGCTGTGTGTGTGAGGCGGATGGACACCGTTGTCTGACTGCGTATTTTTGTATAATTTAATAAACACCTCTGGCCCATTACTGCTTATTGTGCTTGGGCTTTCTGTGCTTCTGCTGTCCCTCTGAGTCGCTGGTCTTCTTCTTGTTCCGGTTCCTGTTTTTCACGTTGTGCGTTTCATAGTAGCGGACGCCGACTCTCTTAGAGTACTGCTGCCGGGCTGCCCGCCTCCGCTGCAGAGAGAAGGCCGGGCCCATCAGACACCAGGCTCGGAGAGGCCCCATTTCTCTGGGAGCACAGCAGGTGGGGGTGGGGGTGGGAGTGGGGGCCTGGCCTCCCTGACCTACGCCTCCCAGACCAGGCTCTTGCAGAGAGCACAGGCATGAGCCCTGCAGACCTCTGACAGGAGCCCGGGTCCCTTCCCTCCAGAAACCCTGCTTTCCCCACTCAGCAAGATGGAGAGCCCAAATACGCACCTCCTTGGATGTGAGCGTCCTGCGAGTTTTATTTCCACGTTCCTCTTCTCTCGGTGCCTTTCTCTTCTTCCCCTTCTTGGAAGGTGCTAGAAACACACACCCAGGAAAGAAAGGGAAACGTATGGTTCAGACCCACCCAGGAATGTGAGGTTCACAAGGAGACCCCCAAGGAGAGGAGAATGCCGCCACCCTGACTGACACTGTCTCTCAAGAACAGGCAGACAGAAGGGGGGCCACTGTGCAATCGGGGAAGCAGCCGCAGGAGCACAGTCTGTGAGGACAGGTTTTCCACAGCTCTAAAGATACAAGGTGCTTTCAATCATTCCACGGTACCTGTATCCTCTGCCTCTTCTGGTTCTTCAGCTTTGGCAAAGACCTTTTCGCTCAGTCCCTTAGGAATTCTACAAAGGAAAAGCAGAGTCAAGAAGGCACTTAAGAAGTCCCCAGTGCCTGGCTCACATGTGGACCCCGCAACAGAAGCAGATGCCCCCAGCTCATGCACCCCCTCTCCTCCCACCCCCAACCCCAACAGAAACAGATGCCCCACCCCCACCCCTCTCAGTGTCTTTAACTCCGGGGGCATTCAGAAGAACAAAGTGGCTCCAATGAGGAGGCGTTCAAGAAGTTTGTGGGAAAATTCTATTCCCCTCCTGCTCCATCTCCCTGTGCCCTTTCCACAGGCCCTGCGCACTGCAGCGCGCTCCGCAAACGCAGAGCAAAGACAGCCCCAGGAGCTCCCGGGCTGGAGGGCGCAAGTACATGGCTGCTGAGTGAAAGGGAGGGTCGGCGGGGGGTGGGGGGTTCTCAACGGCTCTGCGGTCGAGAGGGGCAGTGCTCCTGTCCTGTGGGGGCATGCAATCAGCACTCACAACACCCACTGCTCGCTCCCACCAGGCTCCTTTGTGGGAAAGGGAGAACACAAGGCAATTCACCAACGTTGAAAGAAAGGGACGCGCTACCTGACGGCTGAAAACCTCTTCGCTTTGGCTCTGTTGAGGAACCGCTGGTACTTGGCGATCTTTTCGTCCAGGGCTTGGAGAACGGCTCTGCTGTCGCTTCCCACGGGCTCTTCCTGGGGCTCCTGGCACGGCTCTTCCTCCTCGTGCCCTGGCGACTCCAGCCCCTGCTCCATCTCCTCCTCCTCCTCCTCCTCCTCCCCCGCTGAGCAGCCCTCCTCGCTGTCGGACACCTCCACGGGAACCAGGTCGTCTCCGGAAAACTGAGGTGCCACGTTGATCTTGCCGAAGTTCTGCCGGACCCGTGCAAGGATCTGTTGCATGGCCCAGCTGGGGTCCTGCGGGCCGTCCTCGCCGGCTCCTCCGTCATTCTTCAGGGCACAAGCTGCCACCTCCCCGCTGGGGGCCGGCTGCTGCTCCTCCAGGCTGCTTGGAGCCATTTCTGTGGCAACTTCCAGACAAGAGGAAGAGGGGGAGGAGGGAGGCTGTTGGAGGAAGGGGGAGGGAAAGGGACAGACAGAATGAGAAAATGAAAAGCTGCATTACATTTCAATCCAAGGATCCCTCCTAGGGCCGGAGGAAGCTCCCCAAACACCCACACCCGAGTCTTCTCACAAAACTGGTCAAGTTCCTGACCAAAGACTCAAGGATGAAGGTGTCTACTGTCCCAAAGGGTGAGGCACTTGGCCATTAAAACCAGCTGGGGTTCCTGTAGCCAGGTCGCTCCCCTGCACCTGCGCTGGGTGTTGCTGGGAACAGGCGCAAGAGGAGAGTGTCGCTGTCCCAAGGCTGGTGTGCAAGGAGGTTTCTTGCAGGAAGCGGGTGATGCAGAAGGCCAGGGGGCTTGTGGCGGGAGGAGGAAGGCTGAGCACTGGGAGTTGGGCACTCTGAAGAGGGGCTGCTGTCAGGGACGGTGCCAGGGCCAGTTTGTGCCAGGCTTCCCATGGGCACAACACAAGCCAGGGTCACCAGTGGTCATGGGAAGCGTGACATACGTAACTCATGAGCCCCTACAGGGAGCTGAATGGAGAAGGCGGAGAGACAGCTGAAGGACTCTTTTCTGGCAAGCTCAAGGTTAGTGTGCAGGCTGTTACAGAGGCTTCTACAATGAGGGACCCACACGCATGCACACGTTAAAAATGACCTTAACCATCTAAACTTAACTACTGAACGTGGGGCAAGGGTTAAAGACACTCCACTAATTGCTGTACAGGGTCACCAGAGAGCAGTGACGGACCGACGGGTCCACGAGGACCCTTGAAGGGGGTGTCCGACACCTCACAGAC
The DNA here is from genome assembly GCA_004026705.1 of Nesogale talazaci. NCBI lineage: Eukaryota > Metazoa > Chordata > Mammalia > Afrosoricida > Tenrecidae > Nesogale > Nesogale talazaci. The sequence continues at coordinate 44,157 of PVJH01011542.1, read as the reverse complement.
ACAAGCCTTCCACGGGGGCTTCCCTCTGTTCTCCGATAGATCCTGGGCAGGGCGTGCTAGTCCTCCCCATGGGCCTGCCTCCCGCCATTAAGGCCTCCACTCCAAGGACACTTCCCTGAGCTACCTGCGCACACAACAGCACGGGTCTCCTGGCCTTCTCCAGGCGAGTCAGTCTGTGGGCCCACCACCTGTCTGTCTGTCTGCGGTTGCCATGTGGAGGCGTGTGTGTGGCCCTCAGGCTGAAATACAGGCCAGGGGGTACCTTTGAGGCCAGAGAGAGGACCCGGCCCTCCGCAGAGGCTCGGCAGATGCTGACTAAGTGGGCCCCGGGACAGAGGCCTCCGCCACAATGAGGCAGGAGGGGCTGAGTGTGCAAGGCTGGAGTACGTGTCTTCACACGACTATCGTCGTCTAGTTGACAACAGGGCCCTGGCAAGGGAGCTCAAGCGGAGAGAGAAGTAGGGCCCAGAACACGCAGAGGACAACAGCACAACGGTGAGCCCGAGTCACTGACGCAAGGCCCTGCTCAAAGATGGCCTGGAAGCAGACAAGCCACGCAGCTCAAGAGGGAGCCTGTCTGTCTGTCATCCAGAAGAGCCGGGTTATACCAAGAATCCGACATCAGGATGGGACGGAGGTGCACTCCGAGGGAGGAGGACTGGAAGGCCCTGCCGATGAAGCTCAAGGAGTACGGCCTTCAGTGTGGATCAAGAGTCTATCTGGAGAAGAACAAGTGGGTCCTCACGCTCAACGGAGAAGTTGCCATTTCTCACCATGCTCCCCAGAGGCCAGGATGGACATGCGGTCGGGAGAGACCAGTCTCTGGAGAAGGGCAGCGTGCTTGCAGGGGGGGAAGGGAGGAAGGGACACCTTGGACAAGACAGACTGACCAGGGGCAACAACCAAGGGTGCACGCAGAACTGCCGAGAGGATGTCGCGGGCTGGACCGGGTGGCTCTCCGTCCGTGGTTCTGGGCTCCCTGTGAGTCACAAGGGACTCCACGGCACACAACGACATCAACTCAATGTCTCGGAGTCGATGCGGACACAGGGAGGTCCCACAGCCAGGCAGACTTGCCACTGTGAGTTGCTGAGACTGGGCCTCTTTACAAGAGCAGAAAGACGCGTCTCCCTACCCGGGAGTGGCTGGAGTCTTCAAACTGCTGACCTGGCAGGCAGCAGGCCAGGGCATGACCACTGCGCACTGACCGTGACTAAGCGGGAGCCTGCTGGCCGGCTCGAAGACGAGACAGGAGTGCGGCGTCTCACCTCCGCCCAGGATGCCCACCTAAAGACTCCTATCCCCGAGCACCCACTGCTAGGATGGTAAGCTTCAGGAAGCATGGAGATGCCACCCATCCCTCCATCCTTCTCCCCGGGCCCGGCATGCTGCCGACCTTCATCGAAGCCAGTTACACCAGGCTCTGAGAAGGCATCTTTCTTTGTGTCTCAGACAAGCTTCGGGTGGCAGGAGGCCTTAAGGTGCCCTCTGGCTAATTCCCCTCAGGCTGATACTCATGTGGGATTCTTCTCCCTGCACAGGTCTTGGGAGTGAGAGACAGCCCGCTTCCTTCCCATTACACCGAGCAGAGAGGAGGCTCCATCGGGGAGACAGGGACCCCAGGCTTCCCCAGAGGTGGGCTCCGTCTCTGAGAGCCAGCCGCTCACCTGCACGGCGGCCGAGGGCTCGGCGTTGGGCGGCTTGACAAAGAAGGGGATCCGGCCCCTCTGCCAGTCATTGAGGACCATCTTGCCCACGGTCTGCAAGTCCGGCTCGCCGCCCTGAAGTGGCACAGAGAGCCCCCAATTAAATTCAAAGAAAAAAAAAAAAAGACCAGCCAGCTCCCGGCTGGGATGTCTTTCCGTGATAGGAGCCCTTCCCCGCCTGCACCTGGAAGGCACAGACAGGTCCCTGCCACATACCTGCTGCCACACAAGGCTCACCTTTAACAGCTTGCCGGTGCGGAAGGCTAGCTTCTCCAGGAAGTCCTCCGCGTGTTCCCAAGAGTCAATCTTGTACGTCTTGCTGATGTACTCTGGCTTTGCTCGTTCAAGTACAGCACCAATGTGGTCTTCGGGAGACTTGATTTTTTCAACTTGAACCTGGATGGCGACAGGAAATGCCCTGCTTACCTTACCCTTGGTAATGGTAGCAGCTGTGTCCCCACTGTCCTCAGGAACCACACTGGGAAACAGATTTCAACACCACGGGCCTGTGGAGCCTGGCGGGAGCCATCTCCACGGTGGCGAGACACGGTCGACTGAGCTCTGCCGCCAGTCAGCCCAGCATGGGAGCCTGGGGGACGCGGCTCTAATCCCGGCTCACCACGCGCTCATTGTGTGGCTTCCGCCAGCAGGGCACACTTGGGATGCTCCCTGGGGCCCACTGCCAGAAACGGGTGGGAGTCTACTGATGCCAGAGTCCCCAAAGAGTGGGATGGTGTGAGAGCGCGGGGAGCATGTATAGCCAGAAGCACTGGTTTAAAGCTAAGTGGAAACATCTAAAGAGCCTCGGTCGGGTCCAGCAGCGGCAACGTGAGGAAATGCCTGGGTTCCAGAATGACTCAGCCCGTAAACCCATGAAGATGAATTATCACTAAACACAAACAGGCCTGGCTTCCCTCTGGATCCCGACTGTAAACGAAAAACTCTTGTGGGATGATACTGACCAGATCGGCCCGTGGCTCCACCAGCCACTCACACAGGTCTTGGTGGGGTGGCCAGGCTGCCCTGTGCAGCATCAAGCTCTTCAAGTTTGGTCAGATCGGCTGACCCCACCCCACCCCCCTTGAATGAGGAGAAAGCATGGGGATGCCAGCTCGCCTAGGGGCAGAGAGAGGGCCAGCCAGGACCCCGACACTCACCACTCCCTTCAGGACGATGTCTGTCTCCGAATCCTCAGAGGGGTACACCACACCGGGACAGTCGATCAGGAAGATCCGGCGCATCAAGGTGATGTACTGCCAGACCTGGAGGCAGGAGATTTCCCTTCACTCCCTACGGGGGCACCACGTTCCCGGTGCGCCCGCAGGCACCTCATTCCCACACAGATCCAGCAGGGGGGCAGGGAGGCCACAGCAAAGCACCTGCTGACTGACGGAGCCCCTCGCCTGCTCGTCTCCCTGTGCCAGCCAAGCACCCACGCGCGCTCCCAGCATTGAGGCCAATTTCCAACTTGCACTGGGCAAGGATACCCAGTAAGCCTTTCTCGGTGCTTTAAAACAGCTCTTTGAAAGTTAACATTCAGTCTGGCCTGGCACTCTTCCTTCAAGCAGAGGAAGCATGCATTGCCCCCAAATACTGTGTTCCAGCGGCAATGCCCCAATGGTCAGAACCCACTGGAAGGCAGAGTTTACCGACTGAACCCAGGCATCACACTGCCCCGGTGTGAGTTTTGTTTGACAAGTAAAACAGTTTGGGAACAGCATCGACGACACCCCCAAGCCCACACTCTGGTACAGGGACCCTCCCTCTCATCTCGCCAGGTGGATACACTTCCAGGACACTCCAAACCGCAAACCAACCTCCCAAAGGTGGTCTTGGATTGCGAGCAGCGGGGGGAACCTACCAGGCCCTGACCCACCACCCTCTGTGGACATGAACTACACAGACCCAGACCGCCTGCTCCAGCCGCACGAACCTTGGTTTCACCTGCAATGGGGGCCACGTTGCAAACTTTCTTGGAACGCAGGGTATTTATCACAGAGCTCTTGCCCACGTTCGGATAGCCGATGAACCCGACGCTGATCTGTTTCTTGTCTGTGTGCAACTGTTGGGGGACACAAGGCCAAGCATACACACAGTTCACGTGCAGTCCTGGGTGACCCCTGGGCCATACGGGGCTTGCGGGGCAGCGGGAGCCGGAGACCACCTGCGGACCCGCAGCGCTAGGCCTACAGCTGGGGTGAGTCATTTCCTTGGGCAGCGTGTGAAATGAGAGCTGCGTGGGCTAAGGCTGAAAGCACGTGGGCCGAGACACACAGAGCGCATTAGTCATCACTGCACAACGGCCCCGTCCGCTGGTAAAATGTCTCCAGGAAGAGAAGCTTCAGATTTACCGAGGATTATGACTTCCCCTTCTTTGTGCACGATGCACATTCTCGGGACAAACAAGGGTGTGTGTGTGGGGGAGCAGCCTCACCAGCTGGAGTGCTGAGGGGCAAGTCTCAGGGGTTGCCACGAACGAGTGTCCGGAAATCCACACACGGCCTTTCTGAGCAGATACCCACACCGACCCCCCTCTCCGAGATGCCCGCGTGGCAACAGTGAGGGCTGATATCCACGTCAAGAAGGGAGCTGGAGGACCAGAAGCTGATTACAAAGGGTGTCTGACTTGACCTAGTCCCAAGGATGAAAGAGAAATGGTTGAAACTGAAAGACTCGAAGATCAGAGATCAGGCCAACAAATTGCCAAAAGCCTCAGGACTTGGTGGTCCCAGACACCTGTGAGGGTAGGGCCAAGGGCAGGAGGCCTGGCTGGAAGCCCCTGTAAACACCCTTCTCCCATCCCTTCAGCCCGGGCACACAGGCTCTCCCTCGGAGAAATGACGGAGCCGGGTCCTCGTGCCGCCTCCCTTGCCAGACAGCACACCTGCCTAAGGGACGGGCCCGGGAGAGGGTGTCTGTAGAAACCCAGCATGTTTTCAAAGAGTAACATCTGCTGAAGGCAGCAGTTCCCAGTCTCCTCATCCCAAGGGCCCGGCCCCTGGCACTGGGCTGGGTGAGTCCTTGCAGGGAGAACCACCGGCTCTCAACACCAGGATGACAGGCAGACACTGGGCACCACCAGCAAACTATCTAACCACCCTATGGTGAAGGCTATTCTATTGGGCAGCAAGCCCTCCCCGGGCTTAAAATACTTACCAGTTTTTCTTCCTGCCTCACACTTACACGCCAACAGCAAGTCACGGACAGCCCCACAGCTGAGAGGGCAGCACCATAGACGGAAGAGAGTTGGGGGGAGCGAAGTCAAGGACAGGACGAGGAGGACTGAAATAACCCCCTCTGTAACATCCTCCAACAGCGCGAGAGAGCAGACAGCATCAACTCACAATCGGATGTGTGTGTTGGGGGTGGTGGTGCGGAAACACAATGGCTCCCAGGACAACGTGAGCTCCCAGGAACCGCAAGTTCAAAGTGATAGGAAGACAGCACTTGGGGATGGAACAGTGGCAGGGCCAGTGAAGGGCACAGCCCGCCCGATGAGCAGAACCAGAGAGGACACCCTGACCTCAGGAAGGCGCAGTCCCAACTCCTGAGGCAGGGTGGGCCCTGCTCATGAACAATACGCAGGTGCATCACGGGAATTTTAAAAATGAAAGCGCGTGGCCAAGAGCGCGGAGTCCGCAGGCTACAGCACAAGGCAGGGAAGCGGCGCCATCAGCCTTCTGAGAAGAAGGGGTTTCCTCCCTCAATTGCCACGCCCGGCCCAGTACCTCTGTGCCTGCTGGAGGGCAGAACAAAGGTCACTTTCAGCTTCAGCAGAGTGCCTGCCAGGACGAGGAAGGAGCGGGGGGGAGCAAAGACTCGTGACGGGAGCTGTGGAGCAGGAGGCCGCCCAGGGCTCGGCTGTGGGCAGGAGGGGCCCAACAGGCACTGCAGGGGGATAGGCCCACGGCCCACCTCTGCAACGGACGGACGGACGCTTGCCTCAATACTTCACACCAGAAACAGGGGGCTAAGAGAGCCAGAACCACAAGCGCCCATTCGACACGGGGAGGACGACAACAGAATGGAGAGGGCAGGAGGAAGAGCCTGCTTCTGGGGAGCCGGGACAAGAACCATGGTCTTTTTTGTTAGAAGCCACATAGAATTAATCACATAACTACCCAAATACCGCATGACCGGCACAGGACGTGCCTTTGGAACCGACGCCTGACAGTGCTCCGGGGCAGAGAGCTGAGGGAGGAGGGGCACAGGGGGCTTTGAAAAGGCAGGGGGTGGGGGGGTGGTGTATGCCAGGAATATGACAGGACGGATGGGAAGCAGACACTGGTTGAGAAATGAGGAGCAGAGGTGACCGCTGTGAGCCCTTCAGAAGCCTCTCGTGAGTTTCTCTGGCGCTGGAGGACATGTTCCCCACGAAGAGGGGGCGTCTCCCACAGCCCCGCCCGCGGACCCGGGACAGAGGGCAGGTTCAGTACCTTTCCAAACTGCCGGAGAAGCTGGATGAATGCTCCTTTGCCAAAGGGGTTGGTGAGACTTGCGTGGAAAGCCAGCGTTGGGTAGTCCTGGGAGAGGACGGCCACCCAGCGTCTCTAAAGGGAAGAAGCACAGGAGATGCCGGCCATGAGCCACGCGGGTGCGCTTCTGCAGGCGGAGGGGCTGACGCGGGGACCGCCCCACCAACGTGCAGTCGTTTCAGGAAAATGTCCACCAGCTAGCTAGCAGGCTTTGAACTGTTTTTCCAAGGGCGGCAGTTTTTGTTTTATAAATGTCTTTGTTCTATAAATGCAGAACAATAATTCAACAATGCCTTCCTTGTGAGCAAAATGCAATTATTTCTACATAATGGAAACCAGGCCAGCCAGTGGTTATGGCAGCTGTCTCTCTCTGAAGGGGACACACTGTCAACCGTCCGTGGGGGACGCCGCAGCTGTCCTGTTACCCACTGCCAGTGGATCAAAGCTGTCCCCTTTCCCAGCCCCTGCATCGAGGAAGCACCCTGGAATTCTGTTTTCAATGACAGCACACCAGTGACTCAAAGCAATCTCCAGAGGGCAGCACTTTGGCTGATGCGTCCCCAGTCCAAGGCACCACAACACAGACGTGGGCGCAGAGGGTTCAGAGTCCACACCGTGTCCGGGCTGGGGATGCGGGGCAGGACTTACCGTTGCCCAGGTGGGAACTAAGTCGCATTTGTTCAGAACAAAGATGAGGTGCTTCCAGGGTTTCTCCTTTTTCAGGTATGTCTCAATGTGCGGGGAGCGGGTCCCCATGGGATCTCTGGCGTCGAGGACTTGAACCACAACATCTGACGAATCGATCACCTGCAAATCCAGAGAGGCAGTGACGGCTGGCTCCCAAAGGCAGACACAACGAGGTGGGTGGGCAGCTTGCAGGGAAACAGGGGAGGAGAGAATATGGCGGGGAAGCTTCACCACACCCTCTGGGGGGGGGGGAGTCTGTGGTGGCCGAGCTCAAGGCCCCGTGGGCGGAGTTGAGGTTTCAGCCAGGGTGTCATGGAAAGGTGTCCCACCTCTGGCAGCAAAGCTAGCTTGGGTAAAATCCACCATCCCCTCAAGACTGCTAGGCCTTACTCCAGGGGATCAACTACTCCCAAACTCCTCAGGGGGTCTGCTGTTAGAGACGGGTTCACAGAAAACAAACTGTGTTCGTCTTCACGTTCTTGCCTAACGACATTGCTCGAATGTCTGGGACCCCAAGAACACGACTGGCCTGTGGACGTTACATGTACCTAGTCAAAGATCACTAGCTCAGAACTCCTGGTGCACGAAGCCCCTCCCCCAGACGGGCGGGGTGTGTGTGGGGGTGAGGGACCTGAGGTGAGGCTGTCAACCTGTGAGACATGTTTTCTCGTGGGTAAAATCAGAGGGCCGGCCACCGTCCCTCCCCACGGCTTTCAGCACCCGCACATCTAAATAAAGGAACTCTGGCAGCTTCGTGGGCCACACAAGGAGCTGCTAATGCCAGTCAGCAGACTGAGCCCACCAGGGTCTCCAGGGGGAATGGGCAGCCTCGTGGTGGCTCAGGAAGGCGCGGCCCGCTCTGCTGGGTCCTGCAGGGTTGCGCGGTTGGAGCGGACGTGGGGGCAGTGAGCTGGTTTTGCTCAATCTACACAGATTGTCGTTTTAGCAGCTGCTCTACAGAAATGTCAACGGGGAACACCGGAGTCTCTACCAGGCGGCTGGTATTATGACACAAGGTCATTTTTAAATGTCATCAGCTGGCTGCTTAACACTGGTTCCTGTTGGGGGGAACAGGGATGAGACAGGCAGGGGACCCCGTCTTTGTTGGACAGACCTTCCTGGAGGAAAAACCCGCGTTCTGACATAGGACGGCGGCGAGGCAAAGGAACCACTCGCCCAGCGAGAGGGAACGCGCGGTCTCACCTTGTAGAGCTCGCCCCAGATTCTCCTGGATTGCCCCTTTTTGTAGATCTCCTCCTGGGCCTCGTTTCTATGAGAAATCACCCCACATGAGCAGCGGAGACACGGGGGGGGGGGGGGGAACAGAGCCCAAAGAGGTGGGGTGGGGTCCAAGAGGTGGCCGAGCGTCCCAAGAGAAGTGGGGAGTGGGGCGGGCAGGACCTGAGTCACAGTCTGGGCCGCGGGTGGTGGCCAACAACTGTGCTCAACCACGAACCTCACGGTGACTGGTCCAGACCCTGTGAACAGTGCTGCTCAAGAAAGGCCTGGTAACCGGCTCCCCTGAAGATGACTGCCCAGAAAAGCCCGTGGGCAGTTTTACTCTCACAGACTGGGTTGGCTGAGAGTCGGAAGGCACTCACCAGGAGTCGATGGCTCCCATTCTCTGACCAGCGTCTCCATGCCCTTCCTGAGAGCGGCCATCGTCTCAGAACCCACAGGGGCGGACCCCCGCCGTCCTCTCGGGTGGACGGGACTCAGAATCGACTCATGGCAGTGAGGGGCTCCTACGCAAAGTTAGGTGAAATCGTTCTGCCGAGGTTTGGAATCCTTTCACTTACTGGCCTCCAAGGCATCTAACTCAAGAGAGATGCGATGAAAATGCCCGGGTTTCCCCCACGACTCACTGCAGCTTTTAGAGCAGCAAAAACCTCACATCAGCAGAGGGTTGGAAAGTCAGGTAGCAAGTCCAAACAATCCACCCAGTGTTAAGAGTACGGGAACGTGCTGCGTTCTTGCTGGGCCAGCTGTCCAATGGCTGGGCGGCTCTTCGAGGCCCAGGGCTTGAGAGGAGCACACCACGATAAGGAAATCACGCAGCTCTGAGCCACTTCCCCGAGACGGCAAGCCTAGGTTCCTTTAAGAGACCGCTGAGGGGCTTTGGACTTAACTCGATGAGGAAAATCTAAGCAGATTTAACTCTTGCTGAAGCCGTGGACAACCTTCACAGGGTCACTACCAAGTGAAAAGAACTAATGGCAGAAGGTCTGGCTTTCAGTTTGAAGGAAAACCTAAGAAGTCTTCATGGCACTATGGGTTAGACCAGGGGGTTGAACGACCCTTTCACAGGGGCTGCCCGAGTCATAACGGTAGCAAAATGACAGTGATAAAATAGCAACGGAAATAACGTGATAGCTGGGGGTTACCACACACGAGGAACGGTGTGAAAGGGTTGCGGCAGGAGGAAGGTGGAGAACTGCTGGGTTAGACCTTGGGCTGCTAAATCTCAAGGTGGGCAGTTCAAACCCACCAGTGGCTCTGCAGGAAAAAGACCAGGCTGTCCATTCTGGTAAAGACTCAGGCTAGGTAACATGGGGATTGGTTTGGAGGACAACCTGTGCGCACTCATCCAAAAATATATCCTAACTTTACATCATATTATAGAATAAACAAACACTGATATTTAGTAGGAAGGGAGAGAACAAAAAAAGTCACATCCTTTCGCCTTGTCTTCTCTCCTGTAAGGGCATTCCACCCTGACATCCTGTCTCTGTAAAAGCAAGGATGACTCACAATGGAACTGACTACAATGAAATATTATTGACATTAAATGTTAGATTGTTATGATTACTTACCGAGACGCTGATAGATTCTGAACACTTTAAGGAAAGTATGAACTTAGAAGGGAATTGTGTCTGTAGGGGAACCATGAGCACACCACGGAAGCTGTGAAAGCAATACCCCCCAGGGACTGGGTCTTGAGCTTCTGATGGGTATGGCACCCTCTGAGGACGTTCAAGGTTATCCTTCCTCTCCTCACCGGCCCCACCACGACCGTTCCACACAGAAAGACCAACAAACACCCACCACCTTCATGCAGACACAAAAGTCTCAGGTTATCTTCAGAGGGCACTGACACTTCACCCCTTACGAACCCTTTACTGGTACAAAGAGCTCCAGGTAAGGACACCTGGAGTCAGTGCCGCCAAGGAGCACCTGCTTGCCCTGAGGAACCAGTGGAGGGTGTATGCTTGTCAGACAGTAACAGGCCTCACTGGGGCTGGGTTCCAGGTCGGGGCTACACATGCGGAGTCTGATTCACAACGGCCAGGGTTTCTAATGGAGAAGAAAACGTTACCATTCTTCTCTTTCACACTGGGAACGCAGAACCTTAAAAGCAAGTGTGGGCTGAGCCCCGGTGGCATAAGTGGTTGAGTGCGGGACTGCGGCCCGTGGGCTTGGTGGTTCAAATCCAGCGGCGGCTCTCAGGAGCGGCATTGGGTGGCTCCCACAACCACCAGAGGGCAGTGATGTCCCCCCAAACAAACAAAAAGCAAATGCAAACAAACCAGCTGAGAGAATCTTCAGTCTGGGCCGCGGAGCCCGACGTCCCTAGTCTAAAGCGCTCCTTGCAGAGATCTGTGCGTTGGGGTGGGATGGGGTGGGAGCAAGCGGCGAGCCGACGACACCCTACCTCACACCGGTGTCCTCCGACACCAAGTCGCGGTCCTTGCCCTGGTCGTAGCTCTCGGTGGACGTCTCGGCATTTTCCAGAAGAGACTGCACATCACTGGCAAATAAATTTGGTCGTTTCCTCTGTGACTTAGGGCCGAATGTCGTTTCGAAACTTTCGGTGTCAAGAATGTGCACTTTGGCATTCTGCAGAGGAAGGAGAAGTCTAGGTAAAGACAGCAGCGGGGGTCGTCAAGCGAGAAGCAACACACCCACCTGCAAGGATGACCTGCGTCCCCCTCGCCCCCAAAGGTCGACCCATCCCCGAACCTAGAAAAGATGTGGACACGGCCCAGCTTCAAATCCGAGCAGCTTCTTGCCCAGACTGACTTCCGCCACACTTGCTCCCCTCACTCGAGCTCGATACACGACGAACACAAACAACCATGGCAGAGAGGAATGGCTGCGTGCGCCCTGCCAAACACCCTGCTTTACTTCACTTATCATAAACTCTGGTCAAACGCCATTAGGCCGCACAACGCTGCAAATGAACTTCCCTCTTCTGATTACTCTTTGGAGCTTGCAGACAAGTGCGTCAAATTCGCCAAATTCACAGACTTTGTCAAGGCCCATCATCTTCGGATTGGTGTTTTTTTTGGAAGCCAAGTGTAAATGCCAACTTTTTCTTGGAAGTTCACTTCTTTCATGGCTAAAAGGAATTGCTTGTTTTGTAAGATGCATTTTAGTTTCAGATAACATTCTCCCTAATTTAGGTAACGTGGTTTTATTAAACGCACATGGCGAGAGGCTGTGCAGGAAAAACATCTAGCAAAGGTCCAAAATCAAAGTTTAGATGTGATAAAAAGGAACCCGATCCTAACTTGAACTTGAAGTGCCAGGAAAGGAGTTGCAGGCGTAGGAATTTTGGCAGCAGAGTACCAGTCCAAGTCCACACGAGGCACTCTCGACTGGCAAGGTGAGAGCGGCCGGCGGAGCTGGCCCCCAAGAGATCCGGCTCGGCCTTGTCAGCACCAGCGACTGAGCAGGGTGAGGGAGAGCCCCACCCCACCCCCTTCTGGAATCCGCAGCCCCCCAAGTCCTCACTGTCTTCTCCCATCCTCCAACTCCTGCTTTGTCTCGCTTGCTCCCCACCAGCAAGAGGATCCACCCTGCCCCCCCACCCCCCAACAGAGCTGTGGACTTGACGCAGGAATTAGCTTCTATGGGGCTACTGGGTAAAATTCCCGCATGGCCCACAGTCCCCCTGGAAGCTGCCCAAGGCTTGAGGTCTGCGCACCCAAGTGGACAGACCCGCCTGGACGAGGACACCAGCCCCCGGGGCGAGCAAGGTGCACACGCTGCAGAAGGGCCCCAAGAGCAGGCGCTCAGGTCCTCGGCACGTCTCCCTGGACGCCCCTGGGCAGAAGGGTCCCAGCGTGGAGCCCGGCCCGTACTGCGACGGGAACACCCAGGCCCCGACCAACAGCACATCCCTTTGTTCTGGGTGCGCTTCCCCATCAGTCTTTCTCGGAGATGGGGGCACTGGACTGGAGATACGATGGGCAAGCCCACCCCCCCCCAAAAAAAAAACAAGATTCGATCGTGGGCTAAAAGAGCGCTTTAGACCAAGCACAGAGAACACAGGAAACTAGCAACTTGTCTGTGGTTCACGAATGGCACTCCTGTGTCTGCCTGAAAGGAGACAATTGTTCCCCTCACGGGGACCATTCTTCTAGTCCCTCATGAGACAAGGCAGGACCGACAGAACCTGAGGCAATGGCCCAGGGCTCAGCTTTTGTTTTTACTTTGTTCTACCAGTAAACACTGCGCTTTGAACTGCTTAATCCATGTCTGCCAGTCAGTGTTCCTTCAGGGAACGAGGAGCGAGTGACGTTGCGCAGCAGCTGCTGCACCGCTTTGGTTCAGGCCCTGCATGAGCTCCTCCCTCCAGCCTTGCCTGCTCCGCTTCAGCAGACACACCAGTCCCTCTAAAAGAACCCCCAGGGCTCATAAACGAAGCAACACTACGAGTACTTGGGTGCACGCAGCACCCAAGGGTCTCCTGTCCACAGGATCCCTCCTCTCCCTTTCCTCAAAGGCCGCTGAACGCAACAAATCCACCTGGCCCCAAGTAAACGGGCGGAGACACACTAGTCACACGGATGGCCTACTTTAGGCACAGCGGTTAAAGTGCTCGGCTACTAACCCAAAGGCCCACGGGAGGGAGACAGAGACAGCCTGTCCTCTAGGGCGGCCGAGTTGGAACAGAACCACCAGCAGGGGCCTGGGGGTACAACAGGGAGGCGCTCGCCGGCAGCTCCTCCTGGACAGGCTGGTGTTCTGAGCCTCCCCCCACTCCCGCGGTGCTCCCGGGAGAGACCTGGTGGTGACCTGGCCCACACAGCTCACAGGCTAGCACACCTGCTGGGCAGCCAGTTTCCCGCTGTCACAGGTGGTTTTCAATGAGCAGAAAGTCCCTCGCCACTCGCAGGACCGAGCCGGCTCTGGGGGCTGAGAGCAGTGTGCGCCGAGTGGGGAGAGACGGGAAGCCACTCCGGAGCTCACTCCGCTCCCCTCTGCCCACGGGCTTGCCTCCTGGGTGCGATCTTCTCCACTCTCACTGGGCAGCGGCGCTGGGGGCACAAGGTGAACGTTGCACGCCCACCTGCTGTGCGGAGGGAGGGAGAAAAGACTGCTGTCTTCTCCCACCCCTCCCAGTGGGAATCGATGCACTCCCTGGCAGCGGGCTGGGCTTGGCCTCGTGCGTTCAGCTCCAAGCTCCCCAAGCACGCCAGACATCTAACCCACATGGACCTGAAACCAGCCAGGAGATGACCTTCACTTTAGTCTGCCGTGGCACGGCAGCATGGTCCCCGGATCCACACTCAGAGCCTGCCAACAAAGCTCCAGCCGTGCCTCTGGCGGCCTCAGAGCCCAGAGAGGGAGACTCCTCACACAGGTCTGACAGAGAGAGGGCTGGGAAGAAAGCCGGGTCTGCTCGCAGGGGTGGGGGGTGGGGGTCCGTGTGGCGTCTGACCAAGCCACGGCATCCACAGGACCGCCCGGCAGCTTACGTGAGGGCGGATCCGGTCGTGGAGAAGAGACATGGGCAACTTGCTTTGCTTCATGACGACTTTGTAGGGGTCCTTCAGAACTGTATCCATTTCCTCTTGGAATTTCTGTAAGGATGCCTGCTTAATCACACGCGTGTTTCCTGTTTGACAGATAATGTTGCCATTTAATAAAGAATCACTTTGCATCTGTGCTTGCAATGGGCGAACGCAACATGCAGAAGACAGGTGTCGAGTTGCCCCGAGGCCCCCAAACCACCTTGCGCCCAGCCCTTTAGAGACGTCTCCACTGTACAAGAGATGGTAAGTGGTGGAGGTGGTGGGGGCAACTCCCTCACCTACACTGGCACGGCCTGAACTGCTCCACCAACCCAGACGCACGCAAGGTTTCTAGGGCTCCCCACGCCTCATCTCCTGACTGGATGCAACTGAAAACCAGCCGTCGCTGAATGGGAGTGGGATTCGCTAGAGGCCTACTTCCTGGCTGGAGCTCCGGGGGGAGCCTGGAGCCCGTCCTGGTTGGCCAGTGGCCTGGCAGGGGGACCTGGAAGCACAGCAACTCTGGTCAGCAGTCGGAGATCGCTCTTTTCAGGGTAAAGAAAAACTGAAGGGAAGCCGAGACTCATGGGAAATGAAACCAAGTAGTGGTAACAGGGCCCCGCGGGAACTCATTGCTGAAGGAGTCCATGAACCGGCAGCGCCCTGCCAGGAGGAAGAGCAGGTGCTGGGTGGTGATGAGGACAGTAGCGCCTGCTCCCGCTGCACGCCTCCTGGCCGGGCACCGTCGAAGCGCTTTGCACGCAGCGACTCACTGAACGGCCACAGCAATCCTGAGAGCCGAGTCCCGCGTGCACGGTCATTTGGGGAAGGAGCAGACTGAGGCATGCACAGATGATCACTGACTTGTCCCCAAGCACCCAGAAAGTCGAACCAGGACCCAGATCCAGGACAGGCCAAATGCCCGCTAAAGGATGGTCATGGGCATGTGTCTGGGCTAGAGGGTCCGAGGGGACATCACACGCCACGAAAGGATGTCAAAGGTGCTCAAAGGCGCTCCCATCTGTCGCTCACTCGAGTCTACTGTCGCCGCGTTGACGCCAGCTCACAGCTACCCGATGCAGCAGGGTTTCTGAAACCTGTCACGCCTGACAAGGGCAGGTAGTCTCACCTTTCTCCACGGCGTAGCTGGTGGCCTTGACCCTTTGCCCTTGCAGTTAGCGGACCATGTTTACCCACGAAGCACCACTGGGGCTCCAGAGCACAAAGGTGAGCCCCAGGCCATCAAGGCACCGAGGGCCTGACAAAGCTCCCACACCTGGCAGTGGGGAAGGGGCGGGGAAAAGCCAGCACAGAAATGCTGGGCGAGTTCCCAAAGGGGCTAGCCAGGGTCCACGGGGGCTCGGGAGAGACACCACCTTGGCTCACACAGGAGGGCATCATGAAACAATGTTTCAGAGGGACTTCCTGTGAAGGCACAGACATAGTCACTAAGGATGCTCTCTTTCAGCTGCGTTTAAGACAAGCAGTGCTGAGCTCGCCTCAAAGGAGATCTGTGGGGAGTCCCTCTCTACCAAGGGTGGCTTGGGGCCCTTTTCCACAGCTGCCTTTCTCAGCTGACCCTGGTCAGCTCCACTGACCCCCCACAAACTGGAGAACCGAAAAACAGAGGGGCTGGGGATGTGGACACTTGAGCACCCACCCCTTTCACAGGGGCACCGCTTGGAAAGCAAAACCGCAGGCCCCAGTACTCACCGAACCACTTGATATTGGGCTCCACTCTGGCTACAGTGCCTGAAGCCACTGTCGACTGGTACTGCAGGGGCTTGATCACTTTACCCCGATTGTTCCTAAATGGAGGCGATAACGGAGGTAAGACAGCCACCAGAGGAAAGGCCACAGAACAAAGCCTGGTCCAGGGAGCCGCCTCTCCATGAAAAGGGCCTTTTCTTTCTCTCTTTCTTTTTTCTCGCTTTCTCTTCTGGTTGTAAATCATCATGAAATAATGGATTTCAGTAAACACACAAACAAAGAAGACTTCTACATTTGAAACAGATTGCCTCAAAGTCACTTAACCTCTTGCAACAGAGCACAGCATGATTTCTGCTAGACCAGTAACAAATAACGCTGATGTTAAAAAAAATTCTGTTTACTGTTTGTTCGCTTTAGAGGAAAAAAAAAGCACATACTTGTGTTTTTTTTTAGCGGGTCATTATTTGAAGGCTGGTTTAAATCAATTGAAAGCAGAGGCTAATTTATGCTAGGACTCTCCATCCTAAGACAAATAGCGAAGTCGGTGACTCAGGCAGAGTCAGCTCGATGATGCTCGAGTTTTAAGCACATCTTTTAGGAGGGATGAAGAATCTAATTACCAAACAAATTAAGAGCAGCTAATGAAACGCCACACTCAGCAAGTTCCTGCAGCAGAGGCTGCGCAGCAGAACCCCACGGGGCACTGTGCTTCCTGGGGCCGGCCTGGCGAGCGTGGCGTTCGGAGGGCACGCTCGTCCCACGGCAGCCCTGTGCTTCTTGTTCAAAAGAAAACCCCATTTCAGTTGAGAGGATGCTGAGCTTAGACTGTGCTACTGGTGGAGACTGAGGCGGTGAAAAGGAAACTTTCGGGGTCCCCCCCCCTCACCCCAGCGCACCATCATCATTCCACCAGCTCCTCCCCAGGCCTCCACTGAAGATGGGACAGTTTCTGGTAACAATGCCCATGGAAAACGCTGACGGTGGATATTTGGAAAAGAGATGACGTCTATTTGGGAAAGGAGAGGGTGGGCAGAGCCAAAGCTGAACGGGACTCAGCTTCGGAGGGTGGCAGGAAGGAGGGACAGATCCCCGCCCCCTCCGGCAGTGGCTGGTGCTCACCTGCGTTCCTTCTGCCTGTACATGTTCAGGCGCCGGATGGTGGCGCGGTCCCTCATGTTTTGTCCGCCTGCTCCCTGGACTCGATCTAAGAGAGGGGCGGGGGGGAAAGCACACTGTCTGAGCCCCAGCGGTGAGTTACATTCCGAGCGTTGCTTACAAAGGCCTAACTGGCTCACCCCAGGTAGTCGAGTGGCTGGCTCCCTGATCCCAAAACCTCTACTAGGATCTCTTTATTTTGTTCCAACAAAAACCAATACATTGCCCTCGAATTGATGCAAATTCACCCCGACCCTATCGGACAGGGGAGACGGGCCCCTGTGAAGTTCCGACACTGTAGTTCTTTACAGTGGTAGAAGGCCTTTTTCCTGAGGAGCAGCTGGTAGTTTCGAACTGGTGGCCTACCAACTAGCAGCCCACTGTGTGACCACTACACCACCGCGACCTCCAATGCTCCCACAAGGCTACTGTGATTTGAAGCTACATGGGCCCACACAGCTGCCCCACACTCTGGTAGTCAATAGCATGGCCTGCTACAATCACAGCCCATATTCTTGGAGCACGAATTATGGGACCATGCTGCCCACATTCTTGGCAGTGCTTTCTCTAAAGCAGTGCTTCTCAATCTTCCTAATGCCGCCACCCTTTAACATAATTCCTCATGTTGTGTGAACCCCAAACACAACATTCTTTTTTCCAGTTTATTGTCCATCTCTCGCTGAGACAGAACCCCCCTCTCTGCCCTCACACCCCCCCCCCCGCATAAAATTATTTTGTTACAACTTCCTGTCCTTTTGCGACTGTTATGAATCAATCATCATGTAAATATCTGAAATGCGGGATGTATTGTCATTGTTACAAATTGAATATAATTAAAGCATAGTGATGAATCACAAAACAATATGTAATTATATATTGTGAAATATTTACTTCTAATGACCAATAAATGACATTTTGTCCTGAATCATGGTAGCGCATGGGTACTCGTAGGTAGGCATATCTGCGTGTGGGCAGACTCCCTGGAGACGGATAGAGAGGCAGTGTCGTGGTTCGTAAGCCATGGGAAATAAGTGCTTTAAGCACGACCTCTGTGAACCCCTTCGCTCTAATCTGTCAAACAAGTAGTAAGTCTTTCCTTGCATGTCAACTCTAAAGAGGTTTAGTCACCAAGTTAATATTAGCTGGCCTTTTTAGCATGGGGGCCCTTCAACCTCTGCCTACTTGTGAAGTGGTGCAGTTAAGCAGGCAGAAGAGACAAGACAACTAGCCAGCCCTTAGGCCACAAGGCACTGTCTCTGCATTGGCTCAAGCGCCTTCATCTCTACTTTCATGATCCCTCAGCGCTTTTCAATGCAAACTGTTCACTCGACAAGCTAGGCAAAAGGTGGGGAGCTTGAACCCATCCGAGGGTGCATCGGAAGACAGACCTGGGAACCTGCTTGTGAGAAGCCAGACAATGCTGGGGGACCGCTCTGCTCCACTCCCAGGCAGGCTGCCACCAGTAGGGCCGGCCTGGAAGGTAACGAACAAAAACGAGGGCCTCCCAAGGCCTCGCATGCTCAGATTCTTTAAAGTCCTTCGAAAAGAACACAGAAGCCCTTTCGGCGACGCATTTTCCAGCCAACCTCTTACTGACTCAATCCAAATGGAAGGGACGGGATCCCCATCCAAGGCCATCACTCATCCTATCTCTGAGGCACACCTCTCCCCCCCAAGACCTTTACTGAAGCGATCGGGCCTGTTCTCGGGTTTTCTATGCGCTTTACTAGATGGGAGGGCACGCGGGCCAGGTCTACTCTCTCTCACCCTCACAACCAAGGTGGCAGAAGCCGTGCTGCAGGGGCTAAAACGCGCGCACCCCTGGATCTAGTTAATGTAGCAAATCCCCGAGCTACAATGTAGCAATCCAAGACGGAATACCTAATGGGGGTGGGGGTGGAGGGGAGGGGCGCGGTATTCAACACCTGACCTGACGCACGAGAGGGCAAGTTTAAGTGCACTCTTTCCCCTCCAACCCAGAACTCGCCAGCCTTTCGATGGCTGCCTTGAAGGCGCCCAGCTTGCCAGGCCCGGTTCCCCACTGGCCCAACTTGACACCAGGGGTCTGGGCCTTCCGCTGTCAGGCCGGCAAGACGTCAACATCCGGATGAAGACGCCACCGCACACACTGCCGCCCTCCCCCTTGTCATTTCCAATAATCTGTTCGCGTCCCTCCAAGCGACCCCGCGGTCGTCGTCCCCCGCCCCCTCCCTCGGTCTCCTCGGAGCCCTTCCTCCCCGCTTCCTCCCTCGGCGCGCTCCGCCGCTCGTACCCGGGTTCGTGCTGGCCTTGGAGGGGTTGAGGGTGCTCCGTCCTTTGTACTTGGGCTTCACCATCTTGCCGGCGGACCCTGGGTCGGAGCCGGGTCTGTGCTCGAAGTCTGGCTGACGTCCGTTAGACGAGATCGGAACTTCTCCGGCCCCGGCCGAAGTGAGCCGCAGGAACCAAGCAGGACCACGTGTGCCGGGTGACGTCACTTCCGTCCGCACCACCTCTTTCCCGGCGCGACTTCCTGCTGACGCGCCGCCCTCCTGGCTCCGCCCCCGCCTCAGCTGCTGCGACTTCTCCTGACGTAGAGCCCCCGCCCCTTTCCACCTTAGCAACCGCCTAGTTACGGTGGACGCGCCAACCCCGAACTCCTAGCTGGGTCCACTCCAAACAAAGGAGCGTCTTCGCAGGTCAGCGGGAAAAGCTTAAGCTTAATCATCTTGGGAATTTGTCCAACAAGCCCTTCCAAAAGCGACGGCGGCAGGCACCTAGCTATCAGATCAGTTGTGCCACCCTTCTAGAAACTGCCTATGGCTTATCATCACCTTTAGAATTAAGAAAGAAGGAAAGGGGAAGGGGGGGGAAGGGAGGAAAGGAAGGAAGAAAGAAGGAAGGAAAATCCTTTGCGCTCCCTATTGAATTCTGCGTGGTCTAACCTTGCCTAGGTATCCGACCTTCTCTGTACCTCATCTCCGGTTATTTTGACACTTACATTCTTTGTGCCTGGATCACTCTTTCCCTGGACCTTTGCCTATCTGGTTGCTTCTGATCATTCACTTCTCATCTGAAATGTCACCTACAAGAAGGAGTGCTAGATATCCCAAAGCAAAGTATAAAACTCAGTTGAATCTGAAATCCAGAAGGATGGGAAGCTGATGTCAAGGGCTCAAGTGGAAAAGCGGATATTTGGAGAATGATAACGGCAGCGGGCATGTGAAGGTGCTTGGCACAGTATACGTACTTATGTATTGTGAAAAACGATGTACGAGCCCCCGATAAAATGATTTTAATTAAAAAACCTTAACTGAAAAATATATATCTGACATCCAGATGAAAAAGAAGTGTGGTGTTTTTCTTTTTTAGTATGAGTACATCTTAACTGTTGCCCGGGACGTACTTATATTTAGAAAATGTTTGTGTATGCCAATAGTGGAAGAATTTGGAAAAGGATATTGATAAAGTTGTACAACACGACACATATAATCAGTGACACTGAATTATATGCATAGAAGTTGTGGAATTGGAGAATGCTTTGTGTTTATTTCAGCCACAATTAGAAAAAAATACATGAATAATGAGTACAAGGAAGGAAATGGTTCTCGAATTAATATGGTGACAATTATACAACTTCTTGATAGGATGAATTGTATGACATACGGGCAAAGTGCTAAAAAAGCTGTTAAAATCATTTGTTACTTACCTGAAATTCCAATGGGCATCCTGTGTTTTATCTACAGCGCTTCTAACCAGGACAGGTCTTTTCTCACTTGTCTGTGGAGTCTGTCCTCTCCTCATTGCCCAGCAGTTATATATTTTTTTACATTATTCTCCTTTATTCAGGACATTGATTACTAGTTGATTTTGTTTTATTGCCAGGTTTATAGGTTCCTTCCCCTACATGACAATGTATTGTACACTCTTGAAGAAGGGCGCCCTTGAAAGGACTCAGTAGATATTTATTGAATTCAAGGATGAAAAGACAAAATTGCTTCTTAAATGGGATGAAGGCGATATGACCAGCTAGTTGTGTTTCTACTTGCCAAGATCATGTCTCTGGAGGTCAACGTTTCAAGTAAGAAGCCCTGTCTTCTCTTTTGGGGGGGTACCTCCAATTGTCAGGAAGTAGTTCACACTATGCCCTTAGCATAGGCCAAAGAAGAAATGGTTAGGCAGGAGGAAGGGTGGATTCCGGCCTGTGGTGTGGCTCATTCCTTAAGAATAAACAACTTGTTATAAAATGAGGTACTTTAATTGAGGGAGGGATGAGTGAATCTTTATTTTTCTGAGTCTGAAACAAACAAACCCCAAAACATTCTTTCTAGAGCAAAAACAGGCCATGTCCAAGACAAGGGCTGGAAATACCTTCTTTGTCTTGAGCCTGCCTTCTATTGCCCTCCATCCCCTGGGGCAAGTATCACAGGATTAAGCACAACTTTGTTTGGAAGCCCCAGCCTCTGACACGCTGTCCTAGGGAATCTCCAAGAAGGAGTTGGACACACTTCATACAGAATGAGGAATTGAAGATGTCCCCTTCAGTCCCACACTGGCACTTAGGTCCCCCCCCCATCCCACCCCCCACACACAAAGGTCCAGTAGCCCAGTCCCAGAGAGAAGAATAGGTTAATGTACTTCTGATGCTTCAACTTGGTGCAAACCAGAATAAACACAAATGGTAAAAATCAGCCCATGAGCTCATTCGGGCTTTGATCACAGACATAATTTCATTATGAAATTTTGAATCAGGCTGTTGTGAAGTCTTGCCAAGGAGTTTCATTTTCCCAGATGATATGGTGGGTTGGTTCTCTCCTGTTTTCAAACTCTGCTCGCATTTATCATACAAACGCCATATCTATTTTTATAATCTGAGGCATCCATTTTTTTGCAGCAATCCTTGGCAGTTCAAGCAGCCAACATCAGCTCTCCTAGCAGGTCGGGGACCTGCTCACGGTGGTGGTCTGAGGGGCTGTCCAGTTGCCTCTGCCTCAGCCACACTGGGGACAACAGAACGGGGGCCTCCTGGTCGGGCACCATCCTCCCTAATAGCGCTGGGTTCGAGCTCCTGATTTCCATCTCCCGAGGGTCATTGTCGTCCTCTTCCTTTGCTGACCCTCGCCTCCGCCCGACCTGGTGTCTTTCTCCAGAGACTTGTCCCTGCACGGAGCCTCTCCACAGTATGTGGGACAAAGCCTCACCGCAATCATTCCCAGGGAACGCTCTGGCTGTGCTTCTTGCACCAGGTGTTTTGGTTCTTCTGGCAGCCCGTGGTACGTTCAGTATCCTTTGCCAGCCCCACAAGTCAAATGCACACACTCGTCTTCATGGAGCTTCTTTATTCAACTAAAGGCAACTAAATCACATGGTTGGGTCAGACATACCCGAGTCCTCCGAGTGACATCTTCCTGTGTAATACTTTTTCTTTTCTTTTTTATCCCTTCTAACCCTAGCCCCATGCAATACTTTTTTTAAAAGGCCTTTTACAGCCGATTTGTCCAGTGCAATATGTCGTTTCGTATCTTGTCTATGGCTTCCGTGGGCATAGAGTGTGGCTCCACGTGCAGTGGGAGGCTGGTCAAGGAGGTCAGGTTAAAGGTAATCGTTTCATTTTTTTTTCTGCCCTCAGTCGTCAGGCAGACTATTCATCACTGTCTTTCTTCATGTTCTGGTGGCCAGAGGAGGCCAGGTATTGCTCCTGGCCTGTTGGATCATAGCTTTCTAACTGACATAGTAGTTAGAGTTACAGCAGGGATCCCAGGACTCATGGTCTACAAAAGCCCTGTGGCTGGAGTAGGCACCTGGCATTCCCTTTCCCTTTAGATCCCTGGTTAGCTAGTTCCTTGTCCCCTGGAAGCTTCCTCGTTTCTAGCGACTTCAGGTGTGTGTGACTGCAAAGACTCCAACGGAGACCATCTGGAACAGCCACCTTTTGGAAGCAACCTTGAACTAGGTGTATACACGTGTGGGAAATCACAAACTCGGGCTTTCATGGGACACAGAGACTCTTCACTCCCTTCCTTCTCCGTTTGGTCAAAAATGGACAAGCTGCAGCAGTTTCAAAAGACGCATCTCTCCAGCGGTCTGAAGACCACCATCAGAATCAGAGTCAGGTGGGGAGCTTGTGAAGCAGTGCAGACTCCTGGGCTACCCCACGAGCCGCCAAAGCCCTTCCTTCGAGGATTGAGGCCCCGAGGACTTGCATTTTTGTCACCCCGGTGACTCGTAGGCACACAGACCTTTGAGACTTTCTGAAAAGCAGAACTTTTCCCCAAAGCCACCCTGAGGCTGGTTGACCAGAGCAGCAGGAGGCAGTCACAGAAGATCCAGCTACGTTCCCACCTACCTTCAAGGCTTCAAGACGAGCTGGGGTGAGGTCGGCTGGGGCAGCATCTAAGGCACTCTGAAAAGTTATGTCTTGGCTCGGCCCAAATAAATGCCTTGATATTCATGCCGCAGCCACAAGGTCGCTATCCTTTTGCAACGCTCTATTGTAAGGCCATTAACTCTTAATGAGTGCCAGCTTGTTGGCTCTACTTCCCGGCTGAGCTAAGCGCAGAGGCTCCTCTGTGCATCTCCCTCGTGTCTGTCCTTCTGGCCAGGCTGAGGCAAACTGACCCCTGCCTGCTGGAGGCCAGAGTTGGGTCCCAGGAGTGGCTGCCACTCAGTGGGAAACCATTCCTAGACCTCAAGCAGGAGGCTTTGGGCCCCGGGGGGTAGAGAGAAGGCTGCTTCAGAATAGGTGTCAGGCTCATTGTGTTTAAAGGGGCGGGGAGTGCCTCGGTGATAAAACCTTAACCGTTTAGCAGCAAATATAAGAACAATGTAGTAAAACATTTTAAAAAGGAACGAAAATGGCATCATCGCTGCAGTCCCTCAGGGCGCATTTGTGGGTGTCTCGCATGGAAACCAGCAGCCGCCCAGTCCTGCATCACCTGCAGGGCCATTGGTCTGTCTGGACATGTTGTGACAGTGGTTGGGTCAGGTTATCTCAAAAGGGTTTCCCTCCTTGGCTCTGACCCTTGACTTCCCTCTGCACCCTGGCCATTTCCAGGCATTGATCTCTCCTGAGGAGAGAGCCGATCTCTTCCTCCCCCCTTCTACGGTGTGGTGTCCCGCTTGCACTTCATCGAAGACTGATTTGTCTGTCTGTCATGGCACATGCTCTGAGCGATCGCCGCCAGCACCGCGTGTGGGAGTCATGTACTCGTGTGTCAATTTCATGATTGGGAGGTGGGGGTGGAGTCTAGCCTGGCAATCTGGAGATAGCCGATGAGGCATCTGTGTGGGCCTGGCTTTCTCCTGAGAATTCTGAGAAGTCTCGTGGCACTTCCCAATTGGAGACTTGACTAAAGAGAAACTTGACTCTCATTCTCTGAGATGATGAGCTCCTGACATGACGAGTTGACAACATGCTGATCGATTCTGATTCCTGGAGAATGGAGGAGCCGGAGAAGAAACCACATGGGCTTGCCCTGATGGAACCAGACCTCTGGGGCCGAAGGAGTCACAGAGAGACCCCTGCCAGCGCTGAGATGCTTCTTCTGCCAATGGACACTGCTGATGGACTCTGAGCCCTGTAAATGAGGAGTCATGGGAAGATCCCTGCCAGCACCAGGACGCCTCTACCCCAGCTGGATACTCAAGACTCTGCACCCACTGACCTGTGACTTCATGAGTTGGAAGGAGACTTTATAGACTGGTTTTGGACACATGTGCTAATATCGGACTTATGACTTTGAACTGGACTGGGCTGGGATGCTTTCTCAATGTCCCATTCCTCTTGTATATAAACCTTTCTCTTATATCCATATGAGTGTCTATGAATTTGTTTCTCCAGTCTACCCAGACTAACAGACCTTGCCAAATGCATCCATATTTCTCCTGTCTTTCCTTTTCAGGGTCAGCTTTCTGGGTCATGGAAGGCCATCGAAAAGACTTACCTGGGGCTGAGCCCCGGTGGCGTAGTGGTTGTGCGCGGGACTGCGGCCCACTGGAATGGAGGTTCAATTCCAGCAGTGGGGCTGGGCCTCCTACTCCCACCACTGGAAAGCAGTGATGCCCCCCCCTCCAAAAAAAAAAAGAAAAAGAAAAGAAAAGGCTTACCTGAGGCACCGTAGCAACATCTTCGTTGCAAAACAGGAAAGAGGTCTTTTGCAGACCTCCTCAAGGTCACACCTCTTGGATTTCTCTACTTCCATGGGCATGAGAGAAAGAAGGCATATTACATGGGAACTCCATGGGCCAAATTGCCCTTCCTCTTCAGACGAGGGTGCTTGGGTTTTGGGGCTTGTTTTGTTTTCCTGTTTATTCTTGCCTTCCCAGGCTATTGGAAAGCTTTGCAGGAGGCAAGACAGTGGACTGGCTGGGTACGAGGAACCCACCTCTGGGAAGCCTCAGAAATTTCTCTTTGGGGGATGATGTTTCTGGTCACCACTTCTAAGTGGGAAAAACATAGTCTCTATTAGTCTTGGCCTTTGTCTGGTTGCTGGGTAAGAAGCTCTTCAAAGAGATCCCCAGATTAAGCTTTGAAAAACAGCTCGCAGCACATTGCCCCTCCCTCTCGACGAGTCCCTGCGCCTCAGCCGAGTTGCTGCAGCAAACCTGAGAAGCAGCTCTCTGAGATCCTATTCACGGCCTCCGATTTTCAGCCCGGTTGAGATACCTCCAGATTGCTGGCTGCGTCCTCCGAGACAGATCCAGAACACACACTGACGTGGGAAGTGAAGGCCTCATTCCAAATTGTAGATCACTGTGTAAGCTCCAAGGAGCTGGAGGGCCCATATTAAGTCATCTCCCCAGGATCAGTGTGTTTCCTATTATACTTGATAGGTATCAGCTCAATGATCCTTTTGATTTTTAAGCTGTTAGACTAAATCTTGATGTAATTCTTTACCCCTTCATCCCTGCCCACCGCTCTCCTTTTCCTTAGGCAAACACTTAAAAAAGAAAGAAAGAAAGAACAGCTGACCAGGTCCCTTGGATGGTTTCCAGAAGCAAAAGGCCACTTTCCAGAACCTAAAAAGCCAACCTTTGAAAGCAGAACACCGGGGCCGCTCTGACTGTCACAAGACTGAGCCTTGTTCTTGGGGCAGCTTCTGTGGAACAGGACACGGAGGTTGCTCCTGGCTTCCTCTACCTCTCTGGCTGCCTAGTCCAGGGAGGCAATCTTATTTCCAAAGCAGGCCTTCAGACTGAGGTGCGAAAGAAAGGTGGGATGACTAGGACTTTAAGCAGCAGGCGAAGAACTGGTCTACACGTAGATCCCCTTGAAGCCCCCAAAGAGGAAAAGACAATTCCACCCCACCCTGATTTCATGAGGCAGCAAACCCTCCCGCCCCCTACGTAACCCACAGGGGAGGGGTCTTCCAGACGCCGTCGACACCCATCGGAGAGACTTTGGCATTGTCAGGTTTGCTTCTGGCCACAGGTGGACAGATGCCCGGGACTTGGGGACTACCCCCAAAAAAAGGCACGGAAAAGTCACTTTCCTCCAAGGACGAGGATGGGCAAACGGCAGCCCGAGGGCCCAATCTGACGGCTGCCCATTTGGTATGGCCCCCAAATTAGGAATAGGTTTCTGTTTTTAAGTCCTTGACAGGGAAATTGAAATGAGACTATCGCAGAAGAAACCAGCTTCTGTTACACACAGCACGGGTTCAATAGGGGCAGCTGTACAGGGATAATTATTATTTAGTATAATAAGGTTATAAAGAGCATGAGACAGAAATAATAAGAGTCAGTCATAGAGCGCATCGTGGTAGCATGCTCACCTCTGCCAATGGGGCCGTCCACGTAGAGAGACAGCGAGTGGAGGAAGGGATTCCATAATGTGGGAGAGGGACTGAGAGCGTCCGTAGCTCAGGGGGCTCCAGAGAGGCAGGAGACAGAGCCTCTGTCCTATGTCCAATCCTTATATACCCTCTGGAGCCATGCCAGGCCCCTCGTTACTGGTAAGGATATACGTCATAGGAAGGGGCTGTGCCATATGCACATGTTATAGAAAAAGGAGGTATTGGGGTCCCATGTGACAAGACCAGACCCCAGACTCCTGGATGTGGCTGAACAGGTTAACTAGAGATCATGAACAGCAGCACATGACTCCGCCCACAGGCTTCACAGGAAGGGAACCATCATCCTAACAGCGGGGGAGTCAGCTCTATTGTGAGACACACAAAGGCCTCAGATAACTGGGAGCTTCAGGGAGAACAGCTAATTTACCTTCCACACCAAATGCTGGTAAATAGTTTGCTTAATATTTTGGAGTATGTAATTGTGGAAAAGTCCTGTCTTCATCCCACAAGACTATGTGGGGATATGCGAAGAGGATACGCAATTCGAAGCTCAGTGTCCATAAGGTTTTAGGGAAACAGCCATGCCACTTGTCTGCCTATTGTCTATCCCTGCTTTTGTGCCAGGGCAGCAGAGGTGGACAGTGGCAACCGGCCCCTTACATCCTGCAAAAGCCCATTTGACTGGACATGGAGGGCACCTGTTGTGTGCACTGCTTCGGTGTGCAGGGGGTGATGCGCTAGGCATGGCCTGTGTGTTCTGAGAGGGAAGGTTAGCGCTATCGAGATGCTAGATACTTCTTCCTGCCTTGGGGTTCCGATCCAGAAGTCCTGAGTGAAGCCGGGTTGCTGTAGCGTTGATTCCAGTGCATGGCAGCAGCACCGATGCCAGAGGGAGGGCATTCTCCTCGGGGCTGACTAGCCCCCCCCCCAGAAGTACGTCACACAAAGTCTGTCTTCCGTGACAGTCTTCCGTGGGCTAGACTCGAACCTCCAACCTCTCTGTGAGAGTCAGAAACCACTGGCGCCCGCAGAGGCTCAACTGAGTGGAACGGATGCTTTAGCGCTGGGCCAGGAGGGGGCTCTGGGCACAGGTTGCAGTGTCCACCGGGAAGAGTCACAATGGTCTGCGGGCCCCTGAGCCAAGCCTCAGGGCTTTTCTCTGGGGCCAAAGGAGGAAGGAATTTCAGAGGGACGCCCAAAGGGCCCCTTTGTCCCCAGTCTTTGAGAGGCCAGTTGGGGCGACCTTGTGGTTAAAAGAGGATCCATCGCAGAGGAGAGAGGCTCTCTGCGTTGCACGCCATGGCCCTGATGCATGGCTGGAGCAGCCCCTGTGC
This sequence comes from Nesogale talazaci, assembly GCA_004026705.1. Lineage (NCBI taxonomy): Eukaryota > Metazoa > Chordata > Mammalia > Afrosoricida > Tenrecidae > Nesogale > Nesogale talazaci. The sequence goes on along the minus strand of PVJH01011542.1, from coordinate 16,577 downwards.
CACGGTGCCCTGCTCTCCTGTTGGCTATTGGTGGCAGCAGCGGTGGTCAGAAGCAGAGGACCCTCCACCCCCCACCCTGGGGACGTGAGGGCAGAGGCCTAGTGGGGGCTGGTGAGGACTCTGCAGTGCTGTTGGTGAGCACACGTGATCCATCCTCTGGGAACCTCCCAAGGAAATGAGGGGGGATCGGAACAGGTTGGACAATATGGAGCACCCTCCAACTAGAAACAAAACCAAAATCTCACCCGACTGGCTGTGGTGCTATCAGACAGATCTGAACTGCCCCGTGGGTTTCCGAGACAGACCGGGACACTTTCTCACTGCCCTGGAGCCATGGCGGCCCTGTCAGACAGGGTAGAACCGCCAATGCGGGTTTCTGAGACTGTCACTGTACTGGACAGTAGGAAGCCCCATCTTGTTCTCCTTTGGAGCGGCTGGTGGTTTTGAACTGCTGATCTTGCAGCTAGCAGCCCAATTTATAACCCACTACACCACTAGGGTTCTTTTTTTTTTTTTGGGTGGGGGGGGGGGGTCTTATGAAGTAAGTTTTGTTTTATGAAGTAAACAGGACAGACAAAATGTGAGCTGGTGCACTGCTTGTTCGTGACACAGTCAAAGTAAAACCAGACAAACCAAACCAAATTCATGGAGTCCTGGACTCACCACAGCACTCTACTCCTAGGGTTCAAATCCTAGCTGCAGTATGTCCTAGCTGTGTCCTCTCAGTCATTTCCCTTCGCATCTTGGTGTCTCGGTGTCCTCATCTGTAAAATGGGCATAGAAATGGTACCCACCACACACAAGGAAGGAGGTCGGATGCTGCAATGCCTACGTCCTGGACTGCTCACTGAAAGGTGAGTGGCTCGAAACCCACCCAAGGCTCTAGGGCGCATAAGTCCTGGTGAGCTGCTTCTATCATGATGACAGCCTCAGGAACCCTGGGGGTAGTTGGACTCTGGCATGGGGAGTTGCTGGGATTTGACAATAGACTCAATGACACCTGACCATCACCACCACCGTGGGACTGTGTTGAGGATTGAATACTGTAACACGAGGAAAGGGTTTAGCCAACATGAGCACTGATCAAGGTGTGCCTCTATGACGATGTTTCCAAGTGCACCCCCCGGAGCCCTGGTAGCAGAGTGGTTACACACGGGGCTCCTGACCTCAAGGCCAGCGGTTGGAAACGACCAGCAACTCTCTCCGGAGCTGGACGAGACTCTCTCCTCCTGTAAAGAGTTACAATCTTAGGGGTGGGTCCCATCACCAACAACGTGGACAGCAGCCCTCCCCCCTGAATGAATAATTCCCTTCAAAGGATATCACTGTAGTTACAGCGCAAGGAGAGGGACCTGTCTGATCAGAGCACATAGGAGCCAAGGAAGGGGGAGGGAAAAAAGAGTGAAGCACCTATCAGGCCCACCTCAGGCCCACCAAGCCCTGGGGATGATATTTCTGCTCAGAGCAGCCAATGCACAGAGAGGACCATAGGGCCGGCCCCACCACGAGACACGACTGACCCATAGCACCACAAAGGACAACACTGGAGATGCACTGCGGGCATTGTTCCACCCTGAGCTCACCCTGCTGAAGTCAGACACAGGGGAGCAGAGCAATGAAGTCCCTGGGGAATACCAAAGATAGACTGTGTGCCCCATCAGACTTGACTGGAAAACACTCGTAAAGGACAACAAACAGACCTTAAACTATCTATAGGGTTTGTTGTTGTTGTCTTTCTGTTGTTGTAGCTATTGTTTATGTGCCCTGTTTATTGCCCTGTATAGCATATTGCTATACAGGTAGTATAAATAAGCCAGAAAAGAGAACAATGGGATGATAGTTTTGGGGGGAACATGGGAGAGGGGGAAACAAGGATTTGTGTTGGGTGTTAACAAACCCAAGGGAACAACAAGTGACCGAAAATTGATAGGAGGGTGTAGGAGGTCTGGCACGGCTGAATCAAGGACAGTGTAGCTGAGAGGAATTCCTGAAACCCAAATGAAGGCTGATAGCGGAGCAAGAGGAAAGTAAAAAGAAATAGAGGAAAGAGCTAGGAAGCAAAAGGCATTTATGGAGATCTAAACATAGGCATATGCATATGTAAATATATTTATATAAGATGAAGTGGAAATAGATCTATATACATATATTTATAGGTTTAGTATTAAGAAAACACATGGACAGTGGGCTCCTACTTAAATACTCCCCAATACAAAAACACTTTGTTCTAATAATTTGGCAGTCTGAGGTGCTCACTCTCCCAACACAATCACTGGAGACAGAATGGGTACATAGCAAATGTGACAAAGAAAGCTGATGGTGCCCCGCTATCAAAAGATATATCCCCTGGGGGTCTTAAAGGCTTGAAGATAAACAAGTGACCATCTAGCTCAGAAGCATCAAAGCCCATAGGGAAGAAGCACAGCAGCCTGGGTGATGACAAGGTGTTGAGGGGATCACCTATCAGGCATCAAGGAACAAACAACCATATCATTGTGAGAGGGGGAGTGCAGAGTGGGGACCCAAAGCCTATCTGTAGGCAACTGGACATTCCCCCACAAAAGGCTCTTGGGAAGGGGACGAACCAGTCAGGGTCAACATAGCAACAATGAATCATACACTGTTCCTCTAGTTCTTAAATACTCCCCCCATATCATGATCCCAATTCTACCTTACAAGTCCAGCTGGACTGGAGGATGAACACTGGAACAGATGGGAACTGGAAACACAGGGAATCCAGGCCAGAAGAACCCCTCAGGACCAGTGGTGAGAAGGGCGATAATGAGAGGATGGAGGGAAGGTGGGGTAGAAAGGGAGAACAGATTGCAATGATCTACATATAAGCCCCCTCTCTAGGGACAGCAGAGAAGTGGTTGAAGGGAAATTTCGGATGGCATAAGATATGACAAAATGGGGCTGAGCCCCGGTGGCATAGTGGTTGTGTGCAGGACTGCGGCCCACTGGAATGGAGGTTCAATTCCAGCTCCCAAGAGCAAAGGCTGGGCCTCCTACGCCCACCACCTGAGGGCAGTGATGCCTTAAAAAAAAATTAAAAAAAAAATAGGGCTGAGCCCTGGTGGCGTATGTGGGTGAGTGCGGAACTGCAGGAGGCGAGCTTGCCAGTTCAAATCCAGTGGCGGTTCTCAGGAGCGGCACTGGGTAGCGCCCACAACCACCAGATGCAGTGATGCCCACACACACAAAAAAGATATGACAAAATAATAATAAATATAAATTATTGAGGGTTCCCCAGGGAGGAAGGGAGCAGGGACAGAGGGGAAAAATGAGGAGCGGATACCAGGGACTCAAGTGGAAAGCAAGTGTTTTGAGAACGATGGACGACGAGGGAAAGACATGCACAAAAGTACTTGACAACAAAGATGTATGTGTGGATTGTGATAAGAATTGTATGAGCCCCCAATAAAATGATTTAATTAAAAAAAAAAAGTTACAGTCTTGGAGTCCCACAGAGGCAGTTCTGCTCCTTCCTCTAGGGGCGCCAGGAGTCAGAATCGACGTGGCGGCACCCACAGGCTTGGGAGGCACAGGGAAGGACAGGGGGTGCAGTGATGAGCCCACAGAGCCTGCTCTCAGAGCTCACCTCTGACGGGGCACAGACAGGAGATGTGCTAAAAAGCACCCGGTGGAGACAGAGCCTCCGGGGCATTGCTGCTGCCCGGGCAGAGCCCTCCCCGGCTGGACCCCACGTCTGATTCCTGGCCAAGGCACTTCAAGCAAAGCCAACCCCTGCAGTAGTGGAGGCTCGCATGGTGCTATGATGCTGAAGAGGCTCCGGGGGACTTCCCCCAAACCAGCCAGGGAGAGCCCTGCCACTACAGAGGTTAGGGTCAGCACCCTCTCGACCCATTGAAGGGGAGCTGATTCAACAAGAAGTCTGGCGGGGGGCGGGGGGCGGGGGCAACCAGGGAGCCGGCTGCTTCCCAGAGGAAACTCATGCCATCTGGGGCTGAGCTGTGAGCAGGAGTCTGGAACGGAGGAAGAGTGTGTGTGGGGAAGCACGGGCCAAGACTGAGATCTGGATGTGCCAGTGGGTCCTTCGAAGCGGCACCGTCACAGGGCAGCAGGCCAGAGTGGCAGCAGATGACCCTGGAGAGTTGGTTTGCCACAACCACGGTGGTCAAAGGACACAAAGCTCCAGGTCAGGCTGCTCTTGCACCAATGTCCCAATGTATCCGATGCTTATCTCCTCTTTCCTGCCAGAAAGAACGAGGTGCCTACGCCGTTAATAGCTCTGATCTCCAAGGGCAAGACGAGAATAAACCCAGTCTTTGTTTTCATTCAGCACACGTCCAGCTGGTCGTAACCAAAGGCAAAGGTGACCGGTCAAAGATTCAGGGGGACTCTGGTCAGCAGGAAGCCAGGACTGTGACCACCCCTCAAGAGTGGAGCCGAAGGAGGAAGACAAAGGGCAGGACGGAGGGGAGTGGTTGAGGCCTTGGGATTACAGGAGAGCTCCAGGCAGCGCCCGGAAAAGGGAGTCGGAGGGACCCGAAGAGGGGAACAGGTTGGGGGGGGGTGGAAAAAGGAGGGAAACAGGAGAAGGGGTAAACTCTGGGAATGCGAAGGGAATGTGTTTGTGAGAACCCGAGATGCAATGTCTGTGGACACTTTGTTGGTTTGGTGGCGGGAAAAGAATGGTAAATATGTGTGGTAGGCCAACAGTTCGTCCAGTAACATACCTTGCGAGAGCGCGAGGGCATGTAAGAAATCAAGCACAGGCTCTCGGCAGAGGCCCTGCCCTTGGGAGACAGGCCAAGGCTATATTCAAGGCAGTGGTTGCCAGAGCCCCGGGGCCCCAGGGGCTCATCTGAGCTCTGAGCCAGATAGGGTATGTGTATCTCGACCGGGCACCGCAGCCGCTGCGCCGCTGCTATCAGGCTCTGCGGTCCAAAGCAGAAAGGCGCCCTCCCTGGCTCTGTTCTGAGCCCCACCCTGGCCCTGACTGGCGGGGCTGTGAGAGGGGCACAGGGAGGGAGTCCAGTCCATCGCAGGGTGCTGCTCCTGGGGTTGGCTCCCGACTCTCTCAGCGCATGGGATCCATGAGTCAAGGGAAGTCCAACGCCCTGTCGACGCGGCCTCCTCCTGCCCCGGGCCGTGAAGAGCCCAGACTCACATCAGCACTCACTCTCCGAAGGCTACGCCCTGTGACACGAAGCTAAAGGTACCACCGATTGTTTCCCGGAGAGTCGAGTTGATGCTGACACGGCTCAGGGCAACGCCACCCACCCACTCACGTCAAAGTAGAAGTGTGCCCCAGAGGGCTTTCAAGGGCTGGCTGGGGGGCGCTGGCTGAGGGCAAGTAGACCACCAGACTTTTCTTCCGAGGCACCCCGAGGTGCACTGGAGGCACTAACCTTCCAGTCAGTCGCTGAGCACCGCAAGCGCTAACACCGGCCGGGGACTTCCAAACTCAGCCTGTGGGTTGTGTGACGTGGATACAAAGTTCTCCTCCTTTGGGTGCTCTGGGAGGAGACAATGGAGTTTCCCCGGCCATCCTCCACCAACCCCACCACCTAGCCTCCTTCCGTCTCGGAGTCCTACTCCCAGCACCCTAGCCTCGAGAGGACCCTTCTGGTAGCCCCTGACCATCACCACCTTTGCCAAGAGAACCTTGCTAAGCTGGCCTGGGAAAGCACTTCGACCCATTCCTTAAACTGCCCGCTCATCTGAGGCTTGGGTTTGGCTCGGCGGTTCCTGCATGGCCTAACCCCCTTGCCTGCCCCCAGTCCCTGTCCCCCCCCCCCTCTTCTCTTGCCCTGGAGGCTGCCGGCGGCTTATTCCTTTTGGAGATGAACTCATTGTTGACTTTAACTCACTTCGATGTTTCCCAGGGAAGCATGCTGGCAGGGAGCCCACCCAGCTCCTTGAAGAAGACAGCGGGGTCAGTGCCAAGACTGGGTGCCAGGGGCCTTGCAACTGCCAAGATGCCTCCCATTTTATGGACAGGCCTGGCTTGCCCTGAAGACATTCCAAGTATTTAATCAGCAGCTCATGGTACATGGTGGGTTGTGGGGAGCCCTTAAGCTTGTCCTTTGAGGAGGCAGAACTCAGCCTTCTCCATGGGCCAGCCTGATGTGCCACAGATGGAAAGAGTGCATCCCACTAACAATAATCAATAATCAAAGGCTGGCAGCGGCTGTGGCCCGGCCTGGGGAGGGGGCCCTCGGGGCCTTGGCATTGCCCTCATTCCCACAGCAAACTGGGTCCAGCCAGGAATCCATCTCACCGCCGCCCTGCACCAAGCTCCAGGAGGGTGAACAGGCGAGGGAGGAACCATTTTTCACATACTTTCTCTTTCAAAATGTAGCTCTATTTCGCAACTTCCTACTTAAGTTCTGGAAGCCTCTAGAGCAGAGCTCCAGCCACCTTCTCCAAGCCACTGGCTGGGGTGTCTGAGCCCCAACCTGCGAGGCCGGGGCGGGTGTCTGCAAAGGTAGGGTTCCACACCGCCCAGCAAGCTCCCACCCTCCCAGCCGCACCTGCTCACCCAAAGGTCTGGTTTTGTGCAGGACTCTGGACGTCGGAGGAACCGAGACCAAAGCTCTCGCCAAGACTTGTTTGTGCCTTGCCTGTGTCAGCTCTTTCCCTCGGGAGAGCCAGGACGCGTGCCACACCGCAGCAGGTGCACCCAGCTCTGGTATGCTCACGCACCCGGCTCGGCAGCCCCAGGCGCCTAATCTTCACATCTCCTCTACTCCCCAACAACTGGGCTTTTGTCTGGACTCACTTCTGCTGGGCGGCTAGTCTTCCAGCCCCTCGACCAGGAGTGGATTCTGACTTGCTCTCCCTGGTTGCTTTCCTCTCTGGCAGAAGAAAGATGAGGCTGTCTGCTTCCACGAAGACAAAACAGCCCTGGAGCCCGATGCGGCGGTGCTGCTCTGTCCTGCTACGTGGGCGTGGGGCACGCGTTCCATTCGGTTGACCACCCCCCACCCCTCGCCGGGGCTTCATCTGCTGTCTGCACCGAGTCTGGGCCACAGCTGGAGGAGTTGGGGGTGGAGGGAGGCCAGCACCTGGGTATAACTGGCCCCTTGTCAGGGACACACATGTGTCAGGGCCCAGGAAGCTGAGCTGTTTCCTAAATTCCCTCTCAGGCCTCTGATTGCAAACCAAACCAAACAAATTAGAGGCAGGGGTGGGGTGGGGGGAAGCCCACCTAAAATACACCAACCCAGAAAACACCACCCCATCGCCCAAAGTACTGAAATGGAGACAAATCCCTCTTCTGGAGGCTTGGTGTGAAATCGGCCAGGGCCCGAATAGGGTGCAGTGTCCAGAAGTGTGTTTGCCCGGGCAAGGGTGCGACCCTGGGGAGGGAAACGCTCACGTTTTCCCAATAAGAATGTAGACAGCCCACGGCCCGCACGCACACTTCATGCTGGTGTGGCTGTCTCCCCCACTCTCCCCCCCTCCCCCAGCGGAGGGTTGAGCCTCTCCACCTGGATTCGCTTCTCCAGCCCTGTGTGCTTTCTGAAGCGACTCTGGGCTGGATCCAGAGTTGTGAGTGGGTGTCTCTGCCCCCTCCCCCTCCTGCTCAAAACTCACTCTTCATCTTCAGAGGACAGCGTGGGACCAAGGGGCTGGGTAGGTCTGGTGATGGTCTGGACTGCCGCCCGGCCAGCCAGCACTCTGCTCAGGGTGACACCAAGGGGAAGCACCATGAGTCCAACTGCACGGTCAGGGTCAGCTGTGGCTTGGCCCCGTGTGCTCCACAGGGCCTTCTTGAGGGCCCACCAGGCCTTTTTTTCCTGGCTTATCATAGTCCATTAGGAAGTTCTGCTGCAATCTGCTCAGCATCACAGCAACACATGGGCCTTCCCCGCAGACAGGTATCTACTGTGCATGAAAGGCACACTGTTCGTCAGATACTGTGGAGTCGGTTCGGATCCACAGCTACCCTTTGCACAACAGAATGCAACTTTGCCCAGCCCTCCACCGCCCCCACCACTCGTTATATTTGAGCCCCTCGTGGCAGTCACTGTGTCCATTTATCTCCTCAGTAGAAAACACGCACACACACACACACACACACCCTAACGAGATGGGTTGTGGTGCATTGGCCGGGATCAGACCTGGACATGCAGCAACAAATCACAACACATCATGGGATTGATCCAGACTCGCCACGATCCTCTAGGGCCAAGTGGACTGCTCCATGGGCGTTCGGAGATGAGGTATTTATGGAAGCAGCCAGACTCGTCTTTCTCCCAGCTAGTAGGTTTGAACCACTGATCTTGTGGTGAGTGGCCCAAGATGTAACCCACGGTGCTGTCAGGGCTCCTGAATGTCCACCCAGGGAGGCGGGAATTCTACCGTCCACCCACCATGGCCCCTAGGGGTTACCAAACCAAACTCATCATCAGGGCCTCCACTCTGACTGGAGCAGGACTGCCCCACAGGTTCTCCCAGGCTGCAGATCTGTATGGGAACAGACGGCGATGTCTTCCTTCCACGGAGTGGCTTTCTTCGAACTCCCAATCTTTTGCTTAGCTTAGATGATTGTGTCAGCAGGCCTCATGGCCCAACCCTCTCCTGACATTTAGCAGGGCTCCCTGTTTTCTGAGATGCACTGAGACCTCACCTGGGAGTCCCCCCCCCCCACCATGTCAGCAGCAGGGAGAGTGCCTCTCCTTCATCTGATGAATCTGCAGGGGTGGAAGCCGAGGCATCAGGTGTGCATGGATGGGACTCCTGAAGCTCCTGTTACGGACCTTCTGTTGGTCTACCGAGAGCTTCCAGGGCTTAGGGGACTCGAGGAGGGGACACAGAGAATGGTGTTCTGTGGGGTTTTGATGCTTCAGAGCATTACCCAGGCAGTCCAGGAGATGCAGGGAGACCTAGATCCTTCTTTGATATTGCTAATATTCTGAAATGGTGATGCTCTTTTAGAGAATAGCTTCATCAATTTCTGTCCATGATTGAAACATTAATACGGGCATGAATGACCTGGGGGACCTTGTTTCAAGGCAGAGTCAGATGCATTAAGTCCGGGGCAGGACCTGAGATCCTGTGTTTTTGACAAGCTCCCTTGCAGAGGGTGTAGAGGCGAGGCTGCATCTGTGGCCACACTTTGGTCTCGGGGGCTTCAGAATAGGGGAGAAGAAGATCAATAAGAGACATGCAGATCTTGAAGGTGAAACCAGAAAGGTGAAAAGTGCCCACTCGCGTGGCTTCAAGACACACACACACACACACACACGCTGAGGTGGAAGCCGAAAGGGACAGGGTGACGCAATGAGGGACAGTGAGTTAGGGAAACAGAGAGGCACAAAGGCAGAGAAGTCAAAAACTGAGACAGAGTCCAGCCCGGACCAAGATGGAAGCAGAGGCACAAAGGCAGAGTCAGACAGGACAGGGCCAGGAGGGAAGGTGAGGAGCTGGGGGCAGGGGGCTGCCGATCTGGCCTGGGCCAGACAGTGACACCCTCATTCCAGCACCGGTTTCAGGTCCTTTCAGGGAAGGGGATCTTACCGTGAGCGGAACTGGACCTGCAGAGTGGCAGGGACACAGATGTGTCCTCCGTCCGGCTCCAAACCACCCAGCCTCCCCCCACCTGCACTGCCCTCTCCTTGCGCCTGCTGAGCAGCGTGCTGGACCCCATCTCCCTCGCAGCCCTGCCATCTTCTTGGGGACTGTCCCTTCTGATTTGTTTGCATTCTCCTGTGTGTGCAATTCTTTCCTGCACAGGGTCCTTCCAGGAGACTTTCACCTGCTAGTCTTTTTTGTCCTATCCTTAAAAAAAACCTCCAACCTCTGACTACCTCTCCTTCCAGCCCCTGTCCTACTTAGAGCCTCCTCCTCCCATCCGGACGAGGGAGGCCTTCAACCCCCATAGAGCTGCCATTTCGAGGGACGCAGTTATGCTCTGTCCTGTGGGGTCACCAGGAGTCACCTGGCAGTGGTTTGATTTCAGGTCTCTGCATCCAGCCTTCATAAGGGATCGTCTATACCGATTTCTGTTCTCATCGCTTTCCCAGAACAGCTCTGGCTGGGGCTGCTACCAGCCTACACAGAGCAAAGCCCAGGGGTCATTTCCCAGACCCAATTCTATTCAACTAGCAGTTTTTGAACCTCTTGATGTCTCTCGCTCTTTGTCTATCTTCCGGGATATGCTATTCCCCCTGGCTTCCCTCGTTCCTCCCAGCTACATCCGCCGACTCCGCCTCCATGACCTGATTTATATATTTTTCATATAAAGGAAGGGCCCCTTCTTCATTCCCAGTGAAAATCACACCCATTGGTATCGAGTCGATTCTGACCCATGGCAACCGTAGCGGTCCCAGCAACATGGCCCCACAGGCTTTCCAGAATTCCAGATCTTGACAGCAGCAGACCCACACATCCTTCTGGGCGGCTTGAACTGCCCACCGTCCTGTTAGTAGCCAAACACTCACTGCGACACCCCCAGGACCCCCTTCTCCCATGGTCCAGCAATCTCTTTGTCATCAGCCCTTCCCAAACCCATAGCCACCACCATTTTCTCAGCACCTGTTTATTATGCCAACCCGGGGGTCCCTGAGTGTGCTCAATCTGCCTTTCCTGGCACAATGTCCGCTCCCCGACCATCTTCCCCAGCATGCCAGAGACAACGCCCCCCCCCCCACTGTCAAAACCAAAGGTGTGCAGCTCCTCCTGGTTTCCACACCACCAACCCCAGGGGTCGTTCAAGCCAGCAACAGGGATAAGATCCTTGATACCCGCCTCTCCTGCGCCACCCATGTCTGTCCTCTTTGTTTCCCCAGATCACCCTTGGCTCTGTCCAGCTTCCTCCATCTCCCCACAGGGAAACCCATCAGAGCCGAAACTCCACGGAGCTGCCTGCACTGTCTGGGTCTCGGGCCTTTTGGACAAGGTGACGTCTTACCACTTTTCCATCGCTTGTTTTCTAGGTGAAGATTTGAGATTTCCATCTCTGACAGATTTCTACTATATGCAGTTTCCTGGTTTTTTTTGGGGGGGGGTTGGGGGTATTCTAACTGTACTGCCCTCTAGACCAATTTCCTCACCCCCCCCCAGGTGGTGCTGGCATGATCCAGGGGGGTCCTGCCAAAGCAGATGACTAGGCTTTATTAAATCCAAGCCTCCATCACCTCACCCAGATGCCACACAGATCCCTCCTTGGCGGCCTCCCTGGGCTCTGAGAACAAAGAGGAAACTCCAGAGGCTCTTCCCCTCTTACCTGGGCACATCTGTCCCCTGAACGTCCCCAGACAAGAATCACCTCTCAGCCCTGCATGCCCCTGATCTAGAACCGTGCTGTCCCAGGAAGCAGCAGCAGCCATTCGCCACACCGGCCTCCTAAACGCCCAGCCGTGGCCAGAGTATTCCCTCCTGGTACCAGAAAACCCATTCCACATGCACAGAACAAGCACGTGGCTTTCCTTTTGCCACTGTGATCCCTAGAATGCCTAAATGTCTTATTAGAGGTGCGTGTCCGATCACAACATTGTCTCTGAATTGAGATATCCTGTAAGTACAAAACATACACACAGAAGGTGGAAGACACGGCTCGAAAAGGTGTACGTTATCTCCATTTTTATATTGATTACACGTGGAAAAGTAATCCTTTGCATATATCTCAATCAGAAGTTAAAATTGACGAGAGACTTTTACATTTGTGCCTGGTATTGTTTCTATGGGCAGTGCTGGGCCAGACACCTTTCCTTCTCTTGGCCCTTTAGAGCTTGGCTCAGAGAATACCTCCTTATGGCAGGCACCCTGGGATAAAGCTTTACTGCATAGCTCTGTGTGTGCGCCTGTAACCAATGAGACATTGGTAGGACTACCCCATTCTCACTGGTCTCCCCTAACTCTTCTCTAAATTCAGTCTGGGCAGGACCCAGATCTGGCAGGCTCCCACTGCGAAACGAACACCCAGTCTGGAGCCTGGCCCACAGAAGTCACCAGAGGACAGAACACCACAAGATGTCATTCCATCCCCTGGCCGGTTTGGGGGCAGAACCATCCCAGAGAGTCGAGGGCTGCCCTACCCCCTAAGAGGCTCACTATCTTCCTTGAGTATATAGACACTTGGCTAGCGCTGCCCAGCGTCCCTGGCAGTGAGCTGGTGGAGGCCTTCTTGCTCCAGCCTTAGATGGACGCTTGCCAGATGCCACTTTGATTCATTGCCACCCCATGTGACAAGATGGGGCTGCCCCAGAGAGCTCCCTGGGCTGCCATCTTTACAGAAACTGATGCCCAGCTCTGTCCCCTGCGGAGCAGCCGGGAGCTTCCGTCGTCTTGTCAGTTAACAGCTGAGCACGTCACCAATGTCCCCCCAGAGTCCCTGCCGCTGTGCACAGTCAAGTGGATTCGGACTTTCCGTGACCCAACTGGAGAGGGAACCGCCCCCCCCCCCCCCCCCCCACGTTTCCTAGCTGTGACCTTCACAGGCAAAGGTCATGGGCAAAATTCACAGCCGAGCACTGAACCACTGCACTATCCGGATAGACTCCGTTAGATGGAAGCGAGAGGCCTTTTGAGGTGTGCTTCTCAGACTTCGATGTGCGGACTACAGAGAACTCCCTTGCTAGCGTCGAAGCTCGTCCACTGACCACACGCTGACAAGGGCATGCGTGGACAACTGGTTCCCACCCACAGGTGTCACCAAGGTTTCCTTCCTGCTTTGGACGACTCCCCGAAAGAGTTCCAGACTTGGAGACCCACAAGGGTACGTCTACCCTTTCCTACAGGGTCTCTGTGAATCAGCGTGGACTGGAGGGCAGGGCGTCTAGGTTTGGGGTCCACTCTCCAGGAGGCCCCTTCCCTGGTGGCAATCAATGGTTACCAGTTAGGCTGCTAATCTCAGCATCAGCAGTTCAAATCCACCAGCTGTCCATAGGAGAAAGGTGAGACTGTTAACTCCCGCGGACAGTTACAACCTTGGAAACTCAAGAGAGAGAGAGAGAGAGAAGAGAGAGTTCCACACTGTCCCTTGGGTCATTGCAAGCCAGAATTGACTCAGTGGCAGTAAGTTTGAATCTAAGAGGCCATGTGGAGTCTTGATATTCAGCCTTGTTCCTTCTTGCCCGCCTCCCCCACCCCCTGGATGTGCCCCACCCAGCTCTGCACCCTGAAAAGTAATGTGGTACCTATGGTTACCATTGTCTTTTTTTTTTTAATTTGAAATAAATCTTTAAGCAGTTTTCAGAGTTCGGTCGGCCCTGGTGGGCACCATGGGTACATAACATACTCTCCAATGACAAAGTCACACAGCCGAGAAAGGTGGGAAGGAGGATTCCTCTGGGTCCCAGCAGCCTGCGAGTTTTGCCTCTTTGTTGGCCACACCAGTCAAGCCCATCAGCTTCTCCAGAAAGGGCCCACTTGGCCACATTGCTGCCTGGACACTGGGAAATGTCTACTGGGAACGTGTTAAATCAGATGTGTGCTGCCGAGCCTTCTCTACCCCTGCGTCTTCGAGTAGTGATGTCCAAGGAGTGGGAATTGCTTCCAGGGGGCTAGAGAAAGAAGGCGCGCGCGCGTGTGTGTGTGTGTGTGTGTGTACATGTGCATGTGTGTATAGTTGTGTGTTTGGACATGCGTGTGTCTGTGTTGAGGGTTGTCTATTTGGGCATGGGGTTCACAGAGGTCTGTACACTGTGTGTGTGTGTGTGTGTGTGTGTGTGTGTGTACATTGCCCCATTTGCTCCAGATCAGGAAGGCTTTCATCACACAGAGCAGTCCTGGGCTCCTTCAGCAGGGCTGTGGAGGCCGAACGTTGACCCTAGGTGGGCCATGAAGATGTGACTGGCCCCACTGTCCCTTGCTGCTGCTGTTGCTGCTGCCGCTGCCCTTTGCGCCTCCGGGAGCCAGCACCCGCCTCCTGGTTCTCCTTCCTGCTCAGGTTCCTGTTGGCGTTCTCCCGCCTGCCCTGGCTTCCCTTCCTCTTCTTCTGCCCTGCAACCTCAACAGAAGGAAGAGTCCACAAAGGCTGTCCTGCCGACAGACAGCAGGGAGGCCGGGACATGACCATGAGCCCTGGGCCCTTGGGGGGGGTGGGGGTGGGGGTGGGGGGCCAGCCGGGAGGAACACGGGGAGGCCTGGAGATGCTTCCCTGACATACAGGGAAGGTCACCTCAAGGTCTCTTTTGACCAGTGGCTGCTTCTAAGGACCCGTCCACATGAGGATTCAGGGAGACCCATCACCACAACCCCTCCCCCCCTGGAGTCCCCCTCCTCATTCTCGTGTCTTCCTCATACCTTGCCCCAGGGTTCAGCACAGCCCTCAGGCCAAGCCCCCTCCTCCCTCTGGGGCCCGTGAGGGAGACAGCATCCCCAATGTCCACGGCAGGCCGTACAGCCCTGGGGGCTGTCTGCAGACTCAGATGGACAGCCAGCAGACACTGACCACGGGGGTCTTCAGAGTCAGAGCTGCTTCTCTCAGCCAGGACCCTCCCTCCCAGGTCTCTCCCCCACCCCAGGGGGGCACTGGGCAGAGGGCCCAGGTGGTGGGGGCCCTGAGCCCGTAGGGGGGAGGCTGGCACTTACCCTCGGCACACGGCGTCCTCCGCACGGTGCACCTGCGGGTCTCCCTGGCGTCTGAGCAGAGGGCGAGATCCCCCGCAGGAGCGTGCAGCACCCTCCGCGTCCGCTCCTCGGAGCCCCTTCGGAAGCCACAGAGCCTCCTCCTCTTGGCGCACGGCCCCCACGGGGACCACTCGCTCATTTCACATTGGGCTGCAGCAAGGGAGGGAAGAGGAGGAGCAGACTCATGGCTCCATCCGGCCCAGAAGACCCACAGGGAGTTTCGGTCCCATTTGCTCTCGTCCTGAGCCTCAGACTGAAGCAGCTTTAGCCCCAAACCTTTGAGTGAGCCCCAACTCACGGCCACCCACTGTGTGTCAGAGGGCAACTGTGCTCTGAGGGACTGGTCGGTCTGCCCAACTGCCTGCCTGCGGGGGGGCTCGAAGCCCCACCTTTTAGCTATGGGTCAAGCCCTGCATCTTGCGGCCCACCTGGCAAGCCTGGCTTCCGTCCAGCAGGTAGAGATGTCCTGAGAGAGGCCCAGGAGGTGGTGCAGTGAACTTTCCCAGCCCCCAGTCTCTCTGGTCAGCACCCTGTACCCTCTGCCCAGAGACCTGCCTGGGTCCCAGAGACCTTCCTGTAGCCACCCACAACCATGCCTTACCAGGACTGCTGCACTCCATGGTGCCATTGGCTGCGCTGGAACCTTCAGGGCAGGCCGGGTAGCAGCGGCCCTTGTGCAGGTACAAGCTCTCCTTACACTTGGTGCAAAAGTTATGGCTGAAGCAGGCCTCGCAGTGCTCAATCTTGCACTCTAAGAAGAAAACCAGAGTGGGACCCAGGGAGGGCTCCACCGGGGATGGGCATCTTCCTGACCCCTCATGTCTACCCCCCTTCCCACGTGGAGGTCCTGCCCAGCAGAGGGGTCTCAGAAGGGGAGAGAGAGAAAAGAGGCTGAAATGTCCTCTCTGGGGGGCGGGTGGGGCTCTCTGCAGATGTTAGCCAGCTCTCACCCAAACTGGGCCCCAGACTCTAGAACCTGAGGTGAGAGCCAGGAGAGGGGGTTTGGATGAGAAAAGTGGGGCCCTCTGGGGCTCTTGGGGGAGGGAGGAGAGGTGTGTCAGCCTCCTGGGACACCCCAGAGGTAAAGCGAGGCACACACAACAATGCCCTGCCCCCACTGGACATCCACGCAGGGCTCTCCTCATGCCCAGAGGAGGGGGGGCAGGTCCAGGGCACTCTCCTTCACTTCTGTAAGGGGCCAGGTCGGTTGGACTCCTGGGGCCCTCCCTGGTCCCCTCCTGCCGACTCTCCCTCCTCCTGGGAAATGGGGGAGCCGGCTGAGCACGGCTTGGCTGGAAGCAGCAGGGCCTTTCACAATCTTCACCTTTCCAGATTGCGGGCGGGGTGCCATCCTCTCCGACTCTGGCACCTGAAGCTGGGACTGCCAGTTTCCCAGGAACTCCCTACCCCAAACACCCGGAGGAGCAAGAGGGCAGCCCCAGGATCCCTGCCACTCTGCCCTTGCTGCCTGTCCTACCTCCTCCACACCGCGCTGCGTCTGGGGCTCTCCTTCTGCCCCACCTCCCGGCTGCTTCCATCCCGGGGTTGGTTGTCGGTCAAAGAAGGGCCCCACAGCAGCCAGCATTTATCAGGGGCCAGACAGCAAGGGGGCATCACCACCCTCCCCAACTCCCAGGTCCTGTCACCCAGGCCACCCTGGCTTGAAGCGACAGGGTAGAGATGTCTCTGGGGGCTTCCCAGACTGCAACTCTTTACAAAGGCAGACAACCTTTAGGGCTGGGGAGGAGGTGGCTGGGGGCTGGGTTTGGGCAAGAACCAGAACCCAATGATGAGATTCACTCTAGTGCTGGCAGTTACAACAAGGGGGAAGGGCGTCGTGGGCTTTGTCCCTTCTCCCTCCCAAGGTAGTGGTGAGGCTCTGAGGACCTGAGTTGGTCAAAACTCTTGCAGATTGGACACGTGGGGAGGGGGCCTTGGCATGGTTCTCCTGTGAATGCGTGCTGTGTCCCCTGGCATGTCGCCACTGTGCCCACAGAGGGGTCTGGGCTGGCTGGCAGCTCAGTGTGGTG